>CM053786.1:11511967-11666967 GCA_028749045.1 Cupressus sempervirens
TTGCCAAAAAATCAACTGCCCTATTCCACTCTCTTGGGATATGAATAAATGTCACCATTTCCATCAAAGAACTTACCTGTAGAATTTGTTGCACCACACTAGCCGACTACCAACTCACATCAGCCACTTTATGCTCAGTAAGCAAATTGATCAAAACCTATGAATCAGATTCACAAACAACTCTCTGCCACCCCAAAGCATAAGCTCTCTCAAGAGTGGCCAAGATAGGCAACCCTTCCACTAGGTTGATAGTATGTATTCCTTTATATATTGAAAAGAGAAAGATCATTGAGCCCAGGGAATCCCTACCTATCCCACAAATACCAGCCGGACCCAAATTACCCTTAGAAGAACCATCAGTATTGATCTTCAAAATGCCATAGGGAGGAAGTTTCCATTTACCGTTCCTATCAATTTTTTGTTTCTCTCAACTCATTCTCTTAGCACAAGACATGGCCAAGGAAGAGCCCAAAATCCCCAATCTCTCCACCAACTCCGTATTCCTTTTTCGAAGGGGTAGCTCCACTTCACATCTACCTCCCACTATCTCTTGAACCATACCTAATAACATCCACCATGTTTGTTGCACTAGTTTTTGTTCTCCTCGAAAAATCCTTCAATTTCATTCTAGCCAAATATACCACAATAAGAAAATAGGACCAACAAACCAAACGTCCTGCAAAAAAGGTGCCACAGAACCTAAGGACGACCCATCCCCTACCTAAACTCAATCAATGAAGAAGCATGAACACAAGGCACTATCCAAACATCCCACCAAAAATGCCAAATTTTTAGAGCAAAGGAGCAACAAAAGAACAAATGGGAAGAATTTCTCACTAGCCCCACACATAGCACATACAGAAGGCCCGTGGAAGCCTTTCTTCCAACTATTATCTCAAGTCAAGCACTTATTACAGGCCAACATCCAAGACAAATAATTACATTTTGCCCAAGAAAGCTTGTTCCATACCTTCTTCCACCACTAAATTTCAGGCCCAACCAACTTTTGAGATAATAACCTATCATAGCCAAATGTTACAGTATAGATCCCCTTATGATTGGGGGACCAAAAAAGCACATCCTCTTCCATGAGAGAGAAACATCTTCTACTGGAAAGGATGTTCTACAACATAGCACATTCCTCCTACAAACCTGCAACTAGCCACTCATTTGGGGACATCGAACTAGCCAACTCTAGCTGACCATAGGGGACAAAAGATTTAAAGTCGCTCACCCATGACCAACCAACCTCTAGGAATCTCTTATAGAGAGCCGCTAAGTTGGGAAACTAAGAGATAATGGGAGGAAATCCATCCCAAGAATCAGACCAGAATTGGGCCTCTAACCCCCTCTTACAAATCCAGAATAACTCATCCTTAATAAGCATAGCCCCTTTCTTAAGGGTGTCCCATATCACATATCCCTTACCAATAAGGGGGTACCTAGAAATTTCAAGTTAAGAGATCCCTAGGAGATACTTCTAAGAGAGAATCTTGGACCAGTTCTTAAACTGCTCATTACACCACCTCCAGTATAGTTTAGCAGCCAAGGCCTCCCTAGTCACAGTTGATTGCCTCAGACCTAATCCACCATATTGCTTTGAGCTATAGACCACTTCCCATCTTACCAAGCTCCATTTGGAAGACTCCAAGCAACCTACCCATAAAAATTGCCTCATCACATAATCAAGATCTTTTAGGAATCCTAGAAGGGCAACCTGAAGCATGCATCTATAAATGGGAAAAGCCTGCACAACTGACGTAATAACCTAGACCCGACTAGTAAAGGATAGCCATCGATGAGTCCAATGATTAACATTAACCTGAAACTTATCCAAAATTATCTACCAAGACTCCTTGGGAGGTCTTCTCACTAAGATGGGAATACCAAGGTAAGTCAAAGGGAGGTTGTTGATCTAAACTCTTAGAGTACGGGAAATCCTTTACTAAATGTGGCCCAGAGAATTAAAAAAGAAGATGGAAGATTTTCCATCATTAACCTACTACCCAGAAGCAACTAAATAAGAATCCAAGACCCTTCACAAATTAGAGGCCTCCCGCATAGTATCCATCCCCATCAAAGCAATATCATTTACAAATTGTAAATGAGTCTGCGCAGGTAAGGTGCCACCCCATCTCCAACCTTGAATGAAACCATCCTCCACATTCTGCTTAATCCATCTCCCCAAGCCTTCTATGAGAAGAGTGAATAGATAAGGAGAAAGAGGATCTCCTTGACGAAGCCCTCTAGAAACTCCAAAAATCTCAAAATGGCTTCCATTAATAAGCACCGAAAAGGACACTGAAGTTACACAACTCCAAACCCATTGAATCTGTTGCTCCGCAAAGCCAAAAGCATTCAAAATCTGTTGAAGGAAGGACCACCTCACCCTGTCATAAGCCTTAGCCATTTCAAGCTTGATAAACATCACTTTTTCATGAATTAGCCATAGAATGGATAACCTCAGTTGCAATAACAATTCCATCTAGGATTTGCGTACTCGTAACAAAACCACCTTGCTCTTTAGAGATCAATTCCACAAGCCCCTTCTTCAACCTATCTATGATAATTTTAGCAATAATTTTATAGATGACATTGCATAACGAGATAGGGTGAAATTGGCTGACCTTATTAGACCCTTCACTCTTGGGAATAAGGACAAGAAATGTAGCATTCAGAGCCCTTAACATCTACCCATTGTGTTGGGAATCCTGAACCACTGCCAGAAGATCAAGTTTGATTATATCCCAGAATTCTTGAAAAAGCTCTATTGGGAAACCATTCGGCCCTAGCGCTTTCCCTTTCTTCACGTTAAACACAACCCATTCAAGTTCTTCAAGAAAGATATCTCTCATGAGGTGTGTATTCAAATCTCCAGACCCAAGAGACAAAATACAAGAAAGAATTTGTGCTTCCTTAGGAAATCCCCCTCGCATATCCTCTCAAAAGAGGGATTCAAAGTACTGCACCACCTCCCTAGACATATTATGAAAGGAAGAAAGATGATCTCCCCTATGATGCCTCCTCTTGAAGCATTTCAACTGTTACCCCTTCCTCCCTTTTCCTTCTCATAACACAATCCAGATGTACTTGAACCAAAGACTTTTCATGAAAGATATTCCCAAAATGCAAACGATTCCACTGTTTGAGCTCATATTTAACATATTGAAGTAGCTTTGCAAAGACATACATTGAGATGCCAAAAGCTGGTCTACCTTTCTTCCACCACTTAGAGACCAAGTCATACAAGGATGAATCCTGTAACCACATAATCTGAAACCTAAAAGAAGGTTTTTGAATCATCTGAGTTGACTCTGTGAAAAATTTAATAGGCCAATGGTTTGAACCTCTCCAATCCAAGATTTTTGAGTAAGAAGTCCACATTCCACCAACCCAGTAATAAGAGACTAAAAATCAGTCTAACCTTTCCACAACACAAAACTCTCCAACCCAATGATTGTTCTAGGTAAACTAACCATTGTTGGGTTTGACATCCACAAGATTCAGGGCATTGATATTATCTCGAAACAATAGTGCAGAAGGATCCAGCTTCCCAATTGCTCCATGCTTTTTAGCTAACTCAAAAATAGCACTGAAATCTCCTACCAAAACCAAAGGATGAAAAGGCAACATGCTATGGGTCAACCTGATGTGTGCCCACAAGACTTGTTTACCTTGAAGATCAGTAGGTGCATAAATATTGGAAAATAATATGACATCCCCTAACTCAAAGCAAGTAGCAACATAGACATAGAGGCTCTAGAGGAAATCCACCAAAGAGGTCGGATCTTCTGAGGATTCCATAAGCATGCCAGCCCCCTCCCCCCGAAGCTCCTAGAGGTTCAATGCACTGACACTCCCCACTTCTCCACAACCTAGACATCACACCTTGCATAATCTCAAAAAATAACTTGGTTTCCTATAAAAATACAACTTCAGGACCTTTTTTTTTAATTAACTCATAAACAACTTTTTATCTAGGGCCATTGTTCAAGCCCTATACATTCCATGATATAACAATCATTTCAAGGGGCCTGACAAAATAGAATCTAGAGGTTTAACTACCCTTGGCTCCACCAAATTTTCACCAACCAATTTGATCTTTTCCATATCCTTTTTCTTACTAGGTTTAACAAATTTCTCTGCCCCACCCTTCTTGATATCTTTATGTGAAATGCCCAATTTGGGAGGAGGCTTAGGCTTTGCTACCAAATCTGATCCACAATTCTACCCAATAGATGGAGAATCAGCTCCAACTATGGAAACAATGACCAAGGGTTCCTGCACCTCAAAAATCCCCTTATGTTGATCTATTGCCAGTTACTGACAATCCTCCCCCAGTAGATTCATAGAGGAGTCAAGAATAGGATTGTCTTGGGTTAAGTCCACCATCCCATGTTCCAAATTGACCAAACCTTGGTTAACTTCCTATTGAATGAGCTCATCCAAAATCTCAAATATATTGAAGGTATTGTCTTCTTGCCTTTCTTTAAATGACCTCTTCTGAACCCTATTCCTATTGCGAGCCCTAACCAGAGAAAATCCATGAGAAGTACCTACCTCATCATGAGAAATATGCTTCCCTTTATCTGTCTCAGGAGGGTTGCTCATAGGCTATGAAGGCTGGGATTCCCAAGGCATGTTTCTTGGACTTTGCCTCTACAAATGACCATATTCTCAACACAACTGGCAGTGAAAAGGCAGAGTTTCATAGTCTAGTTGTTGCACCCAAGAATAAGAACCCGCACACATCAATATTGCATGTGGTAAAGGCCTACTTAGGTCAATTTCAACACAAATGCATGCAAAAGTCATTACCTTTTTACCCAAGGTTTGAGATGATGTCTCGACAGGATTTCCAAGCACTAAGGCCAAAAGGTGTAGCACATCCTCTCGATAGCATTCCACCAAAAATCTTGGCAAGCGAACCCACATTGGGACACGATTTGGAAGCTCCTCTATGGGATCAAAGCTGGCATTTCATAACTTAATAAACAACCTGACCTTATTATGAAAATAAGGGCCTCCCTCAAATACCCAATTGTGATCTACTATGTAATTAAAGGTAACCATGAAATAGCTATTGGCCAACAAAATTATCTCCATTTACCCTTCTGGCTCTCAAGTCCTTCAAGCCCAAACCTCCAAAAATTGCAATGATACTCTCGTCCCCAAGGACTTATAGTATAAGGAGTGTTGTGAATAATACTCCACATCTTTAGCAATCATTTCAACTGGAATAACTAGCTTTGGCCTCTCTTTGCACCTCTCAAGGAATCCATTAGTCTTTGTAATCCTTGAAGCATTCGATGCCCCAAAATCAGAAATACTAGATTTCAAAAAAAAAAGATTGTTGTCAAAGGTCTTCATCCCTTGATTTGAGACCTTGGAGCCTACATTTTCCCGAAAATGCAATTGGAAGCTTCTCCTAGACATCTCACCCATGACATCCTCCATTCTTACAAACAAAGAATGGGGAAAGGGCCTTCACCCACCTTGAATCCACCAGCATCAACAATCCACCCAAATAATGCAAAGAATGGAAGACTAATATCGTGGCCGAGCAGATCATCATGCTATAGATTGACCTTTCTACACACAACACTGAAAATGCAATCACCACCCTGCATGAGATGCCACCTGCCCCAAAATGAACACTCAACTACCAAAAATTTGGCCAATCCACAACCTAGCAGTAGAGCTACCCACTCTGCACCCTACAACCCCAAATCGACCACCTCCACAGTGCTAGAAGAGACCAGACAAAGCTAGGACATGGGTGCCCTAGCTTGAGAAGCATCTCAGACACCCATCACATGCCATCGTTCCGTCATTAAGTTTCATTAGAGAAAATTCATTTTGATGATATATAAATAAATAAATAAACTTTAGAAATATATGAATTTAAAAAAATAATTAATTGTAATTGGTGGAAACTAATTTAGTTTTGAGAGAAACTTAATACAATAATACTATTGACTACGACAAATACAATAACAACTAATTTTATAACAAGATCTAGAAATTCAAATTTGATGTTTGTCATAATAAATTAAATATAATATACTTTATTGAATGTTCCAATATGTGAACATGACATGGGATTTTCTCGCTCATTGTTAAGAAATTTTGTGAAATAAATATATATATGACATTTAGCCTTTTAGGGATCAAAAATAAAATGCTAGTCATAATCAATCAAATAGAAAATATGGAGTGTAATGTGTTAAATTGTGGTGACTAATAAGGGAAGTAATGTACATACTCTATAATTCCTCAGTTTGATTCGGGCATGTTGTAACAAATTTTAACACTAAAGTCACAAAAATACTTGTATAAGAGGGCTTAGGGTTAGGGATTGTTTCATTGTGGGATGTAGTGCCTGGCCCTCGTTCGCATTTCTATTATCATTGGTGAACTCTTTTAGGGTAGTTTTATACTTGATGTTTAGTAGAATTGTTTTGAGATTATCAGATATTGTTTTACATTCAGTTGATTATATGATGAGATTACTTAGTACTCTATATTTCATGTATGCATGATGATTATGACAATGTTTGCAATTATTGATGATGATTAGTTAGATGTTTTATTTATCCCATGTGTTTTCTTTTGGATACTTACTCCACACTGCATGTGTATAGTGTGCATTTTTTTTTCTTTATGTATGGAAATTTTTATGTGCTTAAGGAAGGGAGTCATAGTCACCTGCTAGTCGAGATCTACATGATGCACCACTTCCTACCATTGCCTGTTTAGCTTAGTATATATTGTGTTTGTACATGCGTGTATTTTATGCAGGTTGTTGGTCCTAAGTATCAAATTCTCTGAATTGCTAGGATGAGCGTACCCTATCACATTATCTTAATGGTAAGAGAGGGGAGATAAATTCTTGAGCCCAAATCCTTAAACTTTAAGCCATTTTTCCTAATTGAAAATTAGGACAAGTATCTAACTTGTGTACCCTTCGAATGCATCAGATGAGGTTAATTCATGATTATAACCCTTTAGTTTGAATTTTGTGTGTTTTGCTATGATGGGTTTTTGTGTTTTATTTTTTATGAGTCTTTGGTGAATTTTCTATTAACTAAGTCTAATTAAAAGATTAAATTAATCATTTAATTTAATAAAAATTATTATGACATTTTAATATTTAATTATGTTTAATTAATTAGGAAATTAATTAAACAAAATAATTAAATTTTAAGTTAAAAGTTTGAAGTATAATTTTGGAACACAATAATATTTATTTAATTTAATAATAATATATTTAGAGTTCATTTTTAAATAGATGCTAAATATTATTATTGTTTAAGTTAATAAATATTTTATCGAGTAACTTTTGAAAATAAATTTAAAATTGAAAATATATTAAATTATTAAAGTTTTAAGTTCGCATGATGTATGCATGAGTTGAAAATATAAGAAATTAATTAAAAAGATAAAACAAGTGAATTTAATAGAATATTTTAATTGCGTAAAGTGTGCATGAGATTGAAAATTAATAAATTAATTAAAAGAGGAGTCAAGTAGAAATTAAATAAAGTTATTGAATAATGCAATTAATGTGCATGGAAAAGAGAAAGAAAAGATTAATAAAAGTTAATAAGGAGTTGAGTCTTGTGAGCAAGGAGTTCTTTTGGGTAAATGCACAATTAGTGCCCCGATTTGAGGAGAGAACTCATTATCACCAACCAAGGGTTCATTTTTGAGAGAGACAATTTTGGACGTGAATTTTGGAAGCAAATTTCGGGGCGAATTCTGGAATGGAAAATTTTGGGAAAATTGTTAGAGAGAAGATTCTTGGAAAGAAGTGATTTTTCTTGCAAATCTTCTAGCCATTGTCATTTTAGCATCAAAGCCAGGTAGGTTCTTGAGTTTTATGCACCTAGTTAAAATTATGTTATTTAGATAACCCTATCTTCTTTGTGATTGTTGAGATCAAATTCTCTCGATTTTATTGTGTGAATCTTTCATTCTCTTGTTCTGAATCTACAAATATCATCTGTATGATATGATTGAAAGAAAAATAAGTCAAATTGAAAATGTTGTTCGTAGGTAAAAGGAAATTCTAATTAAAACAAGGAGGGTTTGAGATTTAAAATAAAATTTAATTTAGAAATTCGAATGTTAATTGAATCTTCCTATCAGATAATTTGGGAAAGATTTGAAATTAAAAGAAAGAAATTCTAGGTTAAGAATCTGAGTGGTTGGTTATGATTTTTCTATCAAATTAAATGGCAATTGTTTTAAAATAAAAAGAAAAATAAAAATAAAATAATATATATTATTACGCATTTGCAATCGGGGGGTTTGTTTTAAAAGTTTTAATTTAAAAAGAAATTTAAATTAATTTTTTTTGGAAGGGGTTGGTTTTACCCACCCCATACCGCACTTACCTATTGGTCGGTGACCATTTCTACATGCCTGCGATTTCAAATCACACGGCCAGCCTTAAATACAACGACTGTTTGTAAACAACACCTTCACTAAATTAAGCTGTGGGTGGTAAGTATAGGTTAAAATTAAATATTTTAATTTTGATTAAATGTTTTATATGGTATTTAATATGAATTTTAAATGTGGTTGTTAAATAAGTTTATTAAATGTTTAATATTATTTTTTATATAATTAATTAAATATAGTATTTTATAAATATATGATAGTTATTAATTAATTTAATAAAATATAATTTTGTTAATTAAATTTATTTTATTATGATTTATTAATTAACAATATTTTTTAATGAATTAGTAACTATTATTTATAAAAAAACAAAGATGGATTTATTTCATGGTTTAAATATA
Organism: Cupressus sempervirens; assembly: GCA_028749045.1. Classification (NCBI taxonomy): domain Eukaryota; kingdom Viridiplantae; phylum Streptophyta; class Pinopsida; order Cupressales; family Cupressaceae; genus Cupressus; species Cupressus sempervirens. Next base: position 11,520,775 of record CM053786.1, read on the forward strand.
ATTATTAAATTAATTAATGTTTTAATAAATATCATTTCTTAAAGGATTTTGTCGATAACTTTGACTATTAATTAATTAATAACTATTAAGTAATTAATTATTATCAATGTAAATAATTAATAAAATTAGTTAGAACTAATAATAATTATAAATTAATTTGTTAATTATATTTACTATTTGAAAATTCGATTATAAATGAAATTGGAATATTTCTATTTAATAATCAATTATTATTATTTTAACAATTTAACAAATGATTATTATCACTTCTAAGTTATGATATGATTTTCTAATCATAAGAACGAGAAAGGGTTTAATTGTAAGGGTTAATTGAGTAACTTATTGTAAAACTAGAACTTAAAGCTTACTATTTAACTCTACTATGTGTTTGTTCAAATAAAACTAAACCGTGAGACTATTATGATGTATTGTCTATGTTTTGGGGGTTGACCTAGTTTGACCAATTGTTAGATGTTACCAGAGGCTTGCGATTTTTGTGAATGTGATGTTATGATGATTTGTTCTTGGTCTTTTTTTAACACAACCATGGTAATGTGATTAGTATGCTCTATGATTGGATGTATTACTATTTGATATTGCTTTCTAGTCTTCTTATGTGAAGTTGAGGTGTATCTTTATGAGATACCTAACTTAACCATTTCTGAGTCCTTGATCAGTTATATTTGGGTGGCTTTCCAATCACCTTGACGGGACTAAAGTGTTGCTTTATTTTTGATGATGTCATGTTGTGACATGTTTGACTTAACCATTTTGAGTCATTGATCAATACTATTTTGGGATATTTGTCATTGCTCATCGAGAACCGATGGATATTGTGATTTATCATTTGATGCTTTCCAATTGCTCAATGCTAATTGATGTTATTACTATGGATTATCTTTTGATGCTTTCCAGTTGCTTGTATAGGACTGAGGTGATTTTTATATGATTATTGATTTTTTCTTTTATGAGCCTAGGGTAGGTTATCTACTTCTAGTGTCAGGAAGTGGCTTGCAATGCGAGCCGAGGACCCTAAGTGGTCCTACGGGTAACCTATTGTAAGTTGTTTTAATAAGTGAAAAAAATACACTGAATGGAGATTAAAATGAACCTAATAAGATAATTATATGTTCTTTGCCATGCCTCAAGTGCTAGTATAGACTAGGATGGGAGTAGTGAGAATGTTTGGTTGTGATCTTGCATTCTTTAGTATGCCTTATCAGTACGAGAGGATACTAGTGGCTACATGAGGATCACTAGGGACCTTGGAGTTCTAAGAAACTACTAGGGTAACTCCTACATGATTCATGTGATGACACTTTCCCACTTACATAGTAGGTTTCCTACATGTCTTGTGTGCCTCTAGGATTAGATGTCATTCTTTATTAGAACCTTTGAGTTATAATACCTTTAGGATTTCCTAGACTTAGAGAGTACTTGTGTAATGTGACTTGATATCCTATTTGGGACTTGAGACTATCTTCTCAAAGCAATGGGAGTGGGCCATTTAGGTTCTATGTGATTGGATAGTAGTGCTTTTTACTCTTACTATTGAGATTCGTCCGTAGTTACTGTGGCTGGAGCTTCTTGGGATGTTGGTTTATCTTTCTTATTTTAAAAAAAATATTGTTGGAAAACTTAGTAAAATTTTGGGTCATTTCTTTTGGGATCCCTTGGCGGGGTGTTACATGGGTGATGCAAAAATTTCTTCTTGTGGTGGTATTGAGTTGTTAAGATTATAGATTGTAATCAGGTTATAAACACTAGATCATACTAATATTGGACTTGTTATTCGCTAGGCGTAGCCTAGGGATTGGGTTAACCATGTTAAATCTTGGTGTCTTGTGTTCTCTTTTGTGCAATCTATTATTTTTTGTTATTGTTTATATTTATATGTAATTGTTATTTTTGTTTGAGGTTTAATCCTAGCAATTGGGACCAAAAGGAGTCTATTGATTTTCAATTACCCTTTGTAGGAAAGTCTCATAGTGGAGTGGAAGCAATGGTAGATGAGGGTTGACATGTTTAATGGGCAGAACTTTTAGTTATGGAAGATGAAAATGCAAGACTATCTTTATTAGATGGATTTATGGAATTCGTTGGATGGAAAAACCAAGAATGAGAGATCTATGAAAAATGATGACTAGGATATTTTAGATAGAAAGGCACTTGAAAGAATTTGATTATGCATAGCACCATCAATGACATTTAATATTACAAAAGTAAAGACAACAGAAGAGTTTACAAAAACCCTAGCAAAATTGTATGAAAAGCCCTCTGCTTCAAACAAGGTATTTCTCATGAAGCATTTATTTAATATGAAAGTGGTAGAAGGTGGATCTATTGCAGATCATTTAAATGAGTTTAATATTGTTACTAGTTAGTTATCTTCTGTGGGTATTAATTTTGATGAAGAAATTAGGGCTTTCTTGATTTTTTTTTCTTTGCCTAAAAGTTGGAATGGCTTGGTAATGGCTGTGAGTAATTCTATTTCTAGATCTAATACTCTAAAATATGTTGATGTGATTGGTGTTATTTTGAGTGACAAAATTTTTAGGAAAACCTAATGTGGATCTACACCTAAAAGTTCTTTGAACACACAAAGTAGAGGCAAAATGACTAAGAGTGGAAGTAATTCTAGAAAGTATGGGAAAAAAAGATGAAAGTCAAAAGGGAAGAGGTCTCAATTGAGAGGACCAAATGACTACTGGTATTGTGGGAAACCAAGGCATAAAAAGAAAGATTGCTAAACTCGAAAGAAAAATGAAGCAAAAAAGAAAGATGGAGAAATGGAGGCAAATGTGGTAACAAATCCAAAGAGGATTCTTTCCTTCTGTCTTTAGAAAGTGTTGATGATTCATGGGTATTAGATTCTAGTTCTTCATTTCATGCTACAACTTATAGAGGTTATTTCATTGATTATGTCCAAGGGGATTTTGGGCTTGTTTATTTGTGGGATAATGAACCTTGTTAGATTTTTGGAGAGGGAAAAGTTAAGATTAAGTTGTATAATGGGAATCGTTGGCTACTACATGAGGTAGGACATGTTCCAAGGCTGAGTAGAAATTTAATTCCAAGAAGGCAACTCAATAATGAGGGTTGTGTAGTTAATTTTAACAATAAAAATTGAAAGGTTTCAAAAGGTACCCTTGTGGTATCAAAAGGTGTGAAAGTAGGCACCTTATAATATATTTGTTCAGGTCATATTGTTCCTTCTACTTTAATTGTTTTAGAGAAAAATAAATGTTCAAGAACAGTTGCACTACAGTTGAGTAGGGAGAACAAATGCCTATTGTAGATTTTGATACAATGTTATGGCACAATAGACATGGGCACATGAGTGAGAAAGATATGAAAGTACTTCATTCAAAGAAAGTTTCACCAAGTCTAAAATGTGTTAATATGAATTTCTATGAAAGTTGTGTTTATAGAAAACAAAAGAGAGTGAGTTTTGTGAAGAATGGGAACGAAAATAAATGTGAGAAATTAGAGCTTGTGAATATAGTTGTATGGAGAAAAACTCAGGCATCTTTCCTTGGTGACTCTCATTATTATGTTATGTTTATTGATGATGCAACTAGAAAAGTATGGATTTATTTCCTTTGACAAAAATCTAATGTATTTCAATTTTTTAAGAAATAGAAATGCTTCGTTGAAAATGAGACTGGTAAGAAATTAAAATGTCTTAGATCTAATAATGGTGGTGAGTATTGCAGTTATAAATTTAAAGATTATTGATCCACTAATGGTATTCATAGACAAAAAAATATTCCAAGGACTCCACAGGAAAATAGAGTGGCTGGAAACATGAACACGACTATAATGGAGTGTGTAAGGAGCATGAGGTTGTGTGCAAGGTTGCCCTTAAACATGTGGAAAAAGGCTATAAATACTACTATATATTTGATTAATAGAGGTCCCTCTACTCCTTTGGGCTATGGTATTCCAGAGGAAGCATGGACTAGTAAGAAGGTGTGTTACTCTTTTCTCAAAACCTCTGGTTGTTCAAGGCATTTTCTCATATAGATTCTAAAAATAGAACTTAGGTAGAAGCTAAGTCAAAGAAGTGTATTTTTTTGGATATAGCATTGATGAATTTGGTTAGAGCCTTTGGTATTTTGAAAATTGTAAAATTGTAAGAAGCATGGATTTCATATTCAATGAGAAAGTGGTGTACAAAGATCTATCGCAACAACATCAGAAGATAGAAGATGATTATGTAGTGTTGAATGATACTCCAAAAGATGATGTTCCAGTGATTTCTCATGATATGCAACAAAAAATACCACACACACTAGTGAATGTTAGATGGTCAACAAGGCTAAATAGACCTCTAGAAAGATTTTCTCCATCTTTGTACTCTATTTTACTTACTGATGCTAGTGAACCTAAATGTTATAATGAAGCTATATAGGTGGATACTAAGATTCAGTGTGAGTCTACAATGAAAGACAAAATGGACTCTTTGTTGAAAAATAAGACATGGGATTTGTGCAAGTTTCCTATAGGTAAAAGGGCTTTACAAAATAAGTGGGTTTAGAGGTTAAAAGAAGATGATGGAGTTAAGAAAATATTTAAAGCCAAGTTAGTTGTAAAAGGATTTGCACAGAAAAAAGGCATTTAGTTTGGTGAGATATTCTCTCTTGTTGTTAAAATGACTTCTATTTTTACTATTTTAAGTATTGTGGATATTGAAGATTTGCATTTAGAGAATTTTGATGTTAAAATAGCCTTCCTTCATGGTGATTTGGATGAAGATATATGGCTCAACCATAGGGATTTGAGGTCAAAGATAAGGAGAACTTAGTGTGTAGATTGAAGAAAAGTTTATATGGCTTGAAGCAAGCACCTCGGCAGTGGTATCTAAAATTTGACAGTTTTATGCATGAGTTATTCAAATCATTTTGTTTATTTTAAGAGATTAGCTACTAATAGCTACATTATTTTATGTTTATATATTGATGATATGCTTGTAGTTGGGTCAAACATGGATCGCATTAAGGGTTTGTAATACTAGTTAGCACATGCATTTGCTATGAAGGTTTTTGGGGCAACAAAACAAATCTTTGGTTTGAAGATTTGTAGAGATGGGAAGAACATGAAATTGAATTTATCTGAAGATGATTATATTGAGAATGTGTTGCAATATTTCTCTATGGATAATGCTAAAGCTGTCAACACACCTTTACCTAGTCTTTTGAAGTGGACTAAGGAGATGTGTCCAAAGACACAAGAAAATGAGGATAAGATGTCCAAGGTACCCTATGCTTCAACTATAGGAAGCTTGATTTATCCTATGGTATGTACAAGGCTAGATATTGCACATTCAATGGAAGTCATTAGTAGGTAGAGTTATCTAAGAATTGAGCATTGGAATGTGGTCAAATAGATTTTTAGAAATTTGGGAGGCATGTCCAGTAAGTGTCTACATTATTGGGGGTTGTACTACTGATTTATAGGTATATGTTGATGTAGATTTAATAGTGGATATTGATACTAGGCAGAGTACTATAGGTTATGTATTTACTTTTGGTGGGGTAGTTGTGAGCTAGGTTTCTAGCTTATAGAAGGTTAATGCTTTATCCACTAAAAAGGTAGAGTATTTTACCACTACAAAGGAAGCCAAAGAGATGATATGGCTTTAGTTCTTCTTGGAAGACTTGGGACACCCTTAGAGGGATAATTATTTGTTTATAAATAGGTAGAGTGCCATTCATCTTGCAAAGAATTTAGCTCTGTATTCAAAGAAAAAATACATTCAATTGTGGTACCATTTCATTCGGTCAATTTTGAATGATGGACACTTAAAGCTAGAAAAGATACATATAGATGACAATCTAGTAGATATGTTTACAAAGGTACTAACAAGGAAGAAGTTGAACTCCTCTTCAACTTCAATTGGTCTTCTATAGTAAAGAGGAATAAAAGAAGAACATAGTCTAGGTTGGTTTGATCTAGTGGGAGCCTCATGGAGTAGCAGCATAGCTACAAGATTAGTCTCCAAGTGGGAGATGGTTGTTTAGTGTGGAGCCTGATCAGTCCCCAAGAGGGAGATTGTTAGATTCTGGTTACTGATCAAGGAAGTACTGTACATACTCCATAATTCCTCGACTTGGTTCAAGCATGTTTGTGATATCCCCATCAAATTATAAATTATAAATAAATAAATAAGAATAATTTAATTACAATATATTAAATAATATAATTATACTAAAATATGTTAATCATATTATAAGATAATTAATAATAATAAAATATAAAGATGAATTAGATAGTCAATTATAAAAATTAGAATGATAAATATAATAATAAGTAAATAGAGGAATAATAATATATTGTATATTATTTAATATTTAACTAACAATATAAAATTAATTAATTTAACATAATTAATATGTTATAATAAAAGAATAAAGGAAATAATATTACCTATAGTTAATCATGAGGAGGTGTAATTAAAGAGGAGATGTGTCTAATCAGAAGCAACCATACCCATGGATTGTATATAAATGAAACTCAAAAATATTTCAGGAGGATATGGTAGAAATACATCAATCACTTACTCAAATTTTATCTTATAAAAAAAAAAATTGAGAAATGGGTCATTGCAATTGGTAGCAGAGCATCAAACTTGCCATCTTGTTGAATATAAATAGAGGTTCCATCACAGATATTTCCTGAAGTATTTTTTTGAAACAAAACTAAAGGGTTTTATAGTTATGAAGAAGTCTTTCTAATTTAAAGAATGAGAAATCTTTTCAATGTATGCATCTTGCAAAGACAATTTTCATAAAGTAATGCTAGTTAGAAATTTAGAATAATATTCCACAAAAGATGTTGAATATATCATAGAAGATAATATATTGACATCAATCACATATATTGAGTTTACCTAACTCTTTCTTAATAAAAAAGTGATTGGTGATTGGTATAAAAGGAAATGTTGGATTCCATGCCATCACCGATAACCATTATAAAGATTCTTGAAAGATACAATGCAAACTTGTCATTGGAAATTCAAGTTCTTATTGTCAAATCATGTTAAATCAAATCATGCCAACATTTTTATTGCTACATTAGCAATGGAAAATTTGAGACAATATATACATTGAAGTGTGAAAGATTAAAAAGGGATATTTCAAATGTTGCTGCTATCAAGAACATGTAATAATAGATAACAAACCATATTCATTTTAAAGAGAATCTTAAGTGGTGGCTATTTTTGAAGAATTATGTATATTCTCATTGACTCTACAAAAGATAAGAGATAGTTATGGATATACAATAAAATGCGATGGTATAATAAAATTTCATCATATTTATAGTTAGAAATTCTCTAATATGAAGGCATTCAGAATGATGAAACATATCATCTTGCATACTCATAAGAAGATGTCTAATGGATTTTGTAATGATAATAATTAGAAAAAAAATGAGCAAATGCACTAGTCTAATCATAAATTTTTAATATATGTTCATATGTTATTCAATGTTTACGAATTCATTTGACTTCTCCATCACTCTTTTTGGAATCTCCAAATGTGCGATTAACTAGGAGGTTTTTTACAAAATTTATAGTTATAGGTCATTACATATGGGAAATGATGGGGAAAGGAGGAAAGCATTAGGAAAAAGAAGGAAAGAGTCTTTGAGCAAGCTTCAGACATGATAAGTCACCTATGTACATGAGTTTGAAATAAATAGAGATGATGTGGAGTATAGCCACTAGCTGTGAGAGATATAAGGAAGAAATATATTGACATTCACATCACCATTGACCAAAGAATAAGATAAAGTAAGGTTTAATATGAAAACCATAATAAGAATAGAATAAAATATCCATCAACACTGAGACTTTATTAGAAGTCAATTTGGAAGAAGATACATTGCATATATTATAATTAAAATGTCTAGATGATTCTAATTTCAGAAGAGCGAAAATATACAATCACATTAATGTTTGATGAAATGCAAATATTGGTATCATCAAACTTCAAAAATAAATTGTGTTAATATCACAAGATATCTTCTAGCAATTAGGATTAACTAAACTTTGAAATGAATCTATCATCACATATAGTGGTTTATAAACATTGCAAGAATTAATAGCATTGAGGATGACAATAATTTTGGCACCATATGTATTTCCTTGCATATTTCTGACTGACATTGACATGGAAAAATTAACATTTATGAAACATGGAGATCAGGTTGAAAGAAAAATTGGTTATAAACTTGTTAAAATTGAAGAACATAGATAGGAATGGCATTGAAAGAGAAAGGACTTGGAACTATGTTAAAATGGAAATTTTTTGAATGGTTATAAATAAAGATTAATTACAACACATGGAGAATAAAGTTATTGTATTAAACTGAGAACACAATTCCAAAATAGGTAGAATATTACATGACACATCGTTTAATTTAAATTACCAAGGATATCATACATAGAAATTGAAATGTCCCATTTCTAATTTTATATGATATTTAAAGCCTCTAATCAGATTTTTAAAATCAAACAACCAATATTTCAAAGAACCACCTATTTCTCAATAAAACCCAAATCAGGTATGCCCGAAATAGTGCCAAAAACTTCACAGCTTCACATATTATTAATAAATCTTAAAGTGGACATTTTTACAGAAATTTCACCAGAATAACAGCATAAAAAATGTAATTTCTAGATCTATATAGAGTTTACACAACAGCTCCCAAACGGAGGACAAAAATAATGCTCATCGAGCTCCCAAAAATAACACAAAATAGCCCAGAAACACCACAAAAACACTAATAATCTATTACAAAAGTATAACCATGAACCAATAAATATATTCAGCTCTATTTTAACATCTAAATATCTAAAATATTGCAAAAACCCAAACCTATATAAAATACTCAACTTGAAACACCAAACTCCTACAAAAAAACACACCCGAAAACCCACAAATTGGCATTGTTCAGCACAAGAGAAAACTCTGCATGAGCTTGCACATGGAATGGCTTTAAAATCCCATCCTTGGGTCTCCTTCTCCATAATTTTGGCAGCCTCTGAAGAACAACAAAGCAATGAGCAAAAATCAAGTTCTGGAATGAGCCCAAAATGCCTCCAAATCTCTTTAAAAGAGGGAATAACCCTAACTCATGACCAAGAGGGGTTAATAAAATATATTTTAATAATAATTTTTATTTATTAGTCCATTGGTTTCCAAAGATTAGGCCCTTTTGCCAAAACTTCACCTTTTTGAGCCTGCCTGCCTTAGCAAAGATTATTATTTTTAATTATTTGAAAAGGGGACATGACAAGTCCTCCCCTCCCAAATATTGCTTGTCCTCAAGAAATGAAGGTTGGAATGCTCAATAATATGTGCTCCTTCCCAAGTTTCATCCTCCAATGGTAATCCTTTCCATTTGACCAAATGCTCTATGATGCTCTTATTTCTCAATCTTTTCTCTCTTGTATCCAAAATCTCTTCTAGTATCAAAACTAATTTCCCTTCATTATCAAGAGGTGGTAATTATGTAGATACTATGGTTTGCTAGCCTAGGACCTTCTTTAGGAAAGATACATTGAAAACATTATGTATTTTTCTGTTTGGTGGGAGCTCCAATTCATAAGCTACCTCTCCTACCTTCTTGATGATCTTATAAGGCCCATAGAACCTTTTCTTGAGCTTCTCTACCCCATTCCTCTTCAAGTTTCTTTGCTTATATGGCTACAACCTAATAAATTCCAAATCTTCCACCTCAAAAGATCTTTCAGTCCTTTTCCTATCGACATACAACTTCTATTAGTTTTGTGCATGTTGTAGATTATCCTTGAGGGACCTTATTATACCTTGGCTTTTCTTGACAAAATCACTTGATGTAGGTACTCTGCCATCTAAAATTACTAGATCAAAAAAGGAAAGCGTGTCAACCATAAAGAGCATGAAAATGAGGCATACCAATAGACATGTGATGAGATATATTGTAACAATACTCCCCTAGGTGCAACCATTTTTCCCAAGCATGTTGTTGATTTGAAATATAGTTCTTCAAATATCCCTCTATCCATTTATTAACTATCTCTATTTGTCCATCTATTTGAGGGTGATAGCTAGTATTGGGAGTGAGTTCAGTTCTTGCCAAATAAAAGAGCTCCTTCCAAAAAGAGTTGAGGAATCTATTGTCCCGGTCACTGACAATGTTTCTAGGCAAGCCATGTAGTCTAAAAATTTCCTTGAAGAAAAATTCGGCCACTTGTGTTGCCTTGAAATTAGATGTGATAGGAAAAAAATGTGCATACTTAGTTAGTCTATCTACCACCACATATATGCAATCCTTCCTAGAACCTTGAGCAACCTAGTGATGAAATCCATGGAAATACTTTTCCATTTTTGTTTAGGAATAGGAAGTGGCTGCAACAACCTTGTAGGAAAATTTTTCTCACTCTTTGTTTGTTGGCATACCATACATTCCTTAATGTGTTTAAGTACATCCTCCTTCATACCCTTCCATGAAAACTACTCTTGAATTTTCCTGTATGTCTTGAAGTATTCTTAATGACCAGCCAAAGGTGTGTCATGAAAGGCCTTCAATATCCTCTCCTTAGTTTTTGATCCTGGCACTAAAAAGATAGATGTTAAGGAACACAAAGCGGGTTTTCTTGAGAGAGCATCAACAACCACATTATTCTTTCCTTTCATGTATTCAATATCAAAATCATAAGCTTGCAATTTTCTTACCCATTTTTGTTGATGATCATTCAAATCCCTTTGGTTCAATAAGAACCTGAGGCTATTATGGTATGTCTTTACAATGAGTCTCCCACATACCAAATATTCTCTAAACTTATGAAGTGCATGCATGATTGCCAAAATTTCCTTATCATAGATGGAGTAACCTTTCTCTGGTTGATTTAATTTTCTACTCTCAAATGCTATTAGATGTCCCCTTTGAGTTAGGACAGCCCCTATACCTTCTCCAGAAGCATCACATTCAATAACAAAAGGTAAAGAGAAATTTGGAATTGCAAGCATAGGGTATGAACTCATTATCTCCTTAAGGTTATCAAATATTTTTCATGCCTCTTCTATGCAAACAAAAGCTCCTTTCTTTGTCAAATCAGTCAAGGGGGAAGCAAGCTGAGAAAATCCCTTGAAAAATCTCTTATAGTAGCTACACAACCAGAAGAAACCTCTCAACTATGTAAGATTAGTGGGTGGAGGCCAATCCAAAATTGCTTGGATTTTTTGTTGATCAACCTGTACTCCTTTAGAACTTATAATATGTCCCAAATATAGGATCTCTATCAAACCAAACTCACATTTATATAGCTTAGAATAGAAGGATTGCTGCTCCAAGATTCCCAAAACAGTGTCTATGTGCTTTAGATGCTCTTCCCATGTTCTACTATAAATCAAGATATCATCAAAAAATATCAAAATTTTTTTTTGAAGATGCTGGCTAAATACTTTATTCATACATAATTGGAATGTTGTGGGTGCATTAGTGAGGCCAAATGGCATAACAAGAAATTCAAAATTACCATGGTGACATCTGAAAGCGATCTTTTCCACATCTTCACTCCTCATTCAATTTTGATGGTAGCCTGATCTTAAGTCAATTTTTGAGAAGTAAACAACAACATGTAACTCATCAATGAGTTCATTTATGCATGGTATGGGATACCTATTTTTTATGGTCTTCTTTTTTAGAGCCTTTTAGTCTATACACATTCTCATTGTACCATCCTTTTTCTTGACGAGTACCACAAATGATGCAAATGGACTAGAGCTAGGCCTTATGAATCCCATGTCCAGGAGCTCCTTAACAGTTTTTTCAATTTCTTCCTTATAACCTCTTGGATGGTGGTATGGGGTTGTTATAACCGGTTTGGCACCCTATTCTAACTCTATAACATGCTCAAAACCTCTATCTGGTGGTAATGCTTGAGGAAAGTCATTGAAAACTATACTATGCTTATTAAGAATATTTTGAATTTCAAAATGGAAATTACCTTGATTTTTTGGAGAGCTTGTTGGATGGATTATGACTCCTGCTACCCATGCTACTTGTCCTCTTTGAAAAGTCCTCTGCATCCTCTTTGCAGAGACCACCTTGGGTGCTACATTCGATAAGCCTCTCAATAAGACATCTTTCCTATTGGAATGAAATTTAAACTCCATAGTTTGATGGTTTATGTAATATCCTCCAATGGAGTGCAACCATTGAACACCCAATACAAGAACTATCTCCCCAATGCCAACAACATAGAAGTCATCACATAACTTATAATCTCCTAAGGTCATCTTGAGTTGTTTCACCACCTGTGTGCAAGGCATAGTTAATCCATTGGCTATAGCAACATTTAATCCCTCAAAATTTTCTTCTTTAAGCCCTCTTTTCATGAAAAATCCCTCATCAATAAAATTGTTAGTTGCCCCACTATCAAGAAGAATTTTCAACCTTTTCCCTTCTAGTACCCCTCGAATTCGAAAGGGATGGTATTTTGGGACTCCTGATAATGTTGCTAAAGTTCCATCCTTGCTGATTTATTTTTCTTTCTCTTCTTCTTCCTCCTCCTTAGTATCATGAAATTCCTCATGCTTATTTGAATCAGATTCTGAAGCAACTTCAATATAGTGCACTTGACCTTTCCCCAAACATCTGTGTACCCATGGTTCTCTACAAGTGACACAAAGCTTTTTCCTTTGTAATTCACTCCTAGTCTCTTCATCTACCTTCTTTTTTTCCATATTTATCACATCTTTTGGTGGTAGTGTTGGAAAAGTCTTTTTCTAAAAGTTCCCCTTGTGTTGCCAAAGATTTGGGAGTTTCTTATTAGTGACTAGTTTCATAGGCACGCAAGTTTCAAGTTGCAAGCTTCTTTTGATAGCTTCCTGTAAGGTTGAGGGTGAGAAAGCCTTAACCAAACCCTTAACAGAGTCTTCCAAACCATCAAGAAAAAGATAAAAAATTCTCCTTTCACTCATATCAGGTACCATAATAGCCACTTTTTAAAACTCTTATATATACTCATTAATTTATTTGGTTTGTTTAAACTTTGACAATTCTTTAAAATACTCTTCATCATCCTTGAGGTCAAATCTATCTATCACTCTTTGACTAAAATCATCAAATTTAGTTACCTGATCATGACCTTGAGTAGTCATTCCATGATACCACCAATCATAGGCTACATCTTCCAAGTGTAGAATTGAAAATTGAACAACATCACTCTCCTTCATGGGGTTAAGTGTGAAGAAGGTCTATAATTTTTGTAGCCATGTTCTAGCTGAAATTTTATTTGTTCCATCAAAAGTAGGTGTTGTAAACTTGCTTATTTTATTTTTGAGCTCTCTTCCATTTATGTCATGCTCCCTCTTGTACTCTTTCTTGGGCATCAATATCCACATATTCTTTAAAAGGAACTGAACTACAAAAGTCATCATCTAAGCCATTGTAAGTAGCTCTTAATGCAATCAAGTTACTTGTAACCTCTTCCATAGGATTAAGGGATGGATTTGGTACTGGTGACTCATCTACAGGCAGGAAAATAGTTTTTGTTAATTTAGAGGGTGTGGGTTTTAGATTTCTTGGCTCCTCTGAAGTGCTCCCTTTCTCATTAGTAGATGCAACTCCTTGCAATTTTTCTATCAATATTCGCAAAGCCTCTCTAGTTTCTGCCAAACTATCCATGATTTTCTTTTGAGTATTCTGGATGTCTTGGAAGAATCTCTTTTCCATCTCATCTGGGTCAGCCAAACTTTTTCCTTCCTTGGATTTTTTACTTTTACTTTTAACTAGAGGTTTGATCAAAATTTCTTTATTCTTTTTTCACTACAAATATCTCTTTTCTCTTTCACTTAGTTGCATGCAAACTTCTACAAACCCTCTAGCTGGCAAGATCATAGCTCTCATACCACTAAAATTTCCCCTTTCTAATTTTATATGATATTTAAACCTTCTAATCATATTTTTAAAATCAAACGACCAATATTTCAAAGATCCACCAATTTCTCAATAAAACTCAAATTGGGTATGCTCGAAATAGTGCCAAAAGCTTCACAGCTTCACATATTATTAATAAATATGAAAGTGGAAATTTTTAAAAAAAATTCACCAGAATAATGGCCTACAAAAAAAATTTCTAGATCTATATAGAGTTTACACAACAGCTCCCAAATGGAGGACAAAAATAATGCTCATCGGGGCTCCGGAAAATAATACAAAATAGTCCAAAAACACCACAAAAACAATAATAATCTATCATAGAAGTATAATCATGACCCAATACATATATTCAGCTCTATTTTAACATCTAAATGTCTAAAATATAGCAACAACCCAAACCGATATGAAATACTCAAATGGAAACACCAAACTCTTACCAAAAAACACACCTAAAAACTCACAAATTTTCACTGTTCAGCACAAGGGAAAACTTTACATGAGCTTGCACATGGAATGGCTTCAAACTCACATCCTTAGGTCTCCTTATCCACAAGTTTGACAACCTCTGAAGAACAAAAAAGGAATGAGCAAAAATCAAGTTTTGGAATGAGCCCAAAATGCCTCCAAATCCCTTTAAAAGAGGGCATAACGTTAACTCACAACCAAGAGGGGTTAATAAAACATATTTTAATAATAATTTTTATTTATTAGTCCATTGGTTTCCAAAGATTATCCCGTTTTTCCGAAACTTCACCTTTTTGAGCTTGCTTGCCTTAGCAAAGATTATTATTTTTAATTATTTGAAAAGGGGACATGACAGACATTGACATGGAGTCATGATTGATCTTCTAGAGGTATGTTTGTATTATTTCTCATTCATTATTAAAATATTAATATAATTATAATATGTTAAAAAATTAAAGTAAGATAAGGTTAATAAATATTTTATTCACAATGGTAAATGTATGCATGGAATATATCTAAATAGTTAACGTGATTTTTTTTCAAAGAAGAGATTACCACATTAATAATTATATGAGAAATAATTTTTTTTATAATATATTTAAACTAATGTTGTTTCTAAATTGAAAGATAAAAGGATAAGTAAATTGGATAAAATTCCCTTTAGGGTCTCAAAATGAGACATTATTTAAAATATTTGTTTTTAAATTCACGATGGCTACTAAGTGTGCATAGGGTGAGAAGTAAATTAGTTGCGTTAGGGAAATAGAATCTCAATATGGATAAAGATCTCAGGGAGCCCCAAGATTAGTGTGTCCAAACTCAAAAAGTAATAAATCTACCATCCACATCAAAACTAAGCATGTACCTAGTGGGTAGGGAGTGTGCACATGGTGGGAGTAAATAGATTGCATTGGGATGAGAGAATCACAATATGGAGAAAGAGCTAAGGGAGTCCCAAGCTTTCCGTGTCCAACCTCAAGATGAAATAAATCTACCATCCACATAAAAATTAAACATGTTCATCATGGGTAGGGAGTGTTCATAGGGGGAGGAATAAATCAGTCACATTGGGGCAAGAGAATCCCAATACTGATAAAAATCTAAGGGAGCCACAAGCTAAGCATGTCCAAACTCAACTAGCAACAAATCTACCATCCATTATAGAATTATACACCCTATTATAGTACTAGCTATAGAAAAGTTATTTAAAATATGCATCTTCAAGAACATTTAATTTTGAGATAGGAGAAAGGAACATGACATTGATGATCAAAGTTGTAAAAAATTTCCTTAACTTTTTTTATTTCAATTTGTAATAAATATTCTAACATGTATAATATGTGTCTACATCATGTCTTTATACATCAATGTGTTTTCTCTGCGTCTTCTTCGTTTCTTCGTGCATTTGTTTATCTACCTTGTGCTTGTTGTAATGCCCCGCCAAGGGATCCAAAGAGTTATACTAAGTTTACCAAACAATTTTTTTTTAAAACATGAAAGTAAAACCATACACAACACTTGCAGAAGCAATAGTAACATCCAACTAAAAATAACATAACATAACAGATTACATTCTTTAAAGATCCCTTAACATTGAATTACTTCTAATCATAACTTATTCATCTAACATTACATCCTTAATAATGAAATAACAAGAATACTTCCAATGTTCTTAAACCATATACAAGTGTACATTTTAGTAATTACATTTTAGAATTGCTCAATCATCCATTGTACATGTCATAGGGTATAAAAAGCTTAAAAGAATAAGCATCCATGTAAATAAAGTACATCATCATCCAACACTAATCCATGATGATGTAAATGAAACCACATGTCATACATGATACATCATCATAGAAGATATAAACACCCATCATAAAAGATAACCATATATCACAAACATAAATAACTAAGTTCACAGTACCTCCCAACCGTAAATAGCATCATTAGACCATCATGGATCCTAGCCATCCCTCCATGCGTAACATTCCAAAGCATTAAAGAGATCATCGGTATTATCATAGTAGGAAGTCACTCCTAAAACATCCTACTAACATGCAAAGTTAAGCATAAGATAACATCATCTACCATATGCAAATCATCAATATAAGAAACTTACCAATAAATACATCCATCATAAGGTATATCATCTATCATAATGCTTCAAGAACAGAATGAAGATAAATACCAACAAATAATACTCCAGCCACGGTGTCTCAATGGATCTCAAATGATAAGAGTGATAAAACACTACCACCCGATCGCATGGAACCTAAATGGTCCACTCCCACCATGCTAAGGAAATAATCTCAAGTCCCAAACAGGCTATCCAAATCACAAAGCATAAATCTCTATGAGTCTAGGAATCCTAAAAGTATACTAATTCAAAGGTTCCAACACACAGAAAATCAACATCTAATTCCTAGAGGCACAACAAAGACATGTAGGAAACCTACTCTACAAGTGGAAAAGTGTCATCGCATTTATCTCATACAAGTTACCCTGGCAGTTAGCTAAACTTGACAGGTCCATACAGATCTCATGCGGCCACTAGTATCCTCTCATACTGACAAGGCATACTATGGAATGCAAGGTCGCAACCATGCATCTCACTACTCCCATCCTAGCCTGTACAAGTGCTCAAGGCATGGGCGAGAACCAAAACAATTATCTTTT
The DNA here is from genome assembly GCA_028749045.1 of Cupressus sempervirens. NCBI lineage: Eukaryota > Viridiplantae > Streptophyta > Pinopsida > Cupressales > Cupressaceae > Cupressus > Cupressus sempervirens. Next base: position 11,537,854 of record CM053786.1, read on the forward strand.
TAGGTTCATTTAATCCCCATTTAATGTGTAAATATTATCACTTATTAACCAAATTTACAATGAGTTACCCTGGCAGCCACTTAGGGCCCCGACCCACATTGCAAGCCACTTCCCTACACTACAAGTAGATTACCTACCCTAATGCTCATGGAATCATAAAATCACCACAGTCCTGTACAAACGACTGTAAAGAGAATCCAAAAGATAATCCATAAAAAAAATCATCAAATATCCACAATATAAGCATCAAATATCCATAATAAGAATCATCAAATCTCCAAGATAAGAATCATCAAAATCTCCATGAGCATCTAGAAAAAAATCCATAGAAAATCATGACCACAACAGTTCTCTATTGGCAACTGAAGGCATCACTGATAATCATAAGTATCCATTGGTTCTCAATAACCAAAATAAATCATCACATCCATTGGTTCTCAACAAGCAACCAAGAATATCTCAAAATCATACTGATCGAAGACTCCAAAATGGTTGAGTCAAATATGTCACAACATGACATCATCAAGAATAAATCCACATTTAAGTCCCATCATGGCGACTAGAAAATAATCCAAGGATAACTGATCGATGACTCAAAAATGATTAGCTCAAGTGTCTCAGATACATATACATCTCAGCTTCACACATGAAGACTGATGAACAATAACAAACATTTCATAGACCATACGATCACATAACCATGGTTGGGCTTATAAAGATCAAGACCAAATAAGATCAACATGCCATCACATCTCATAACCCCCGAGCCTCTGGTAACAACCTAAGACTGGTCATCACTGGTTAACCCAAAACCCAAAACAAGAAGCATATAGAATACACGATGCAGACACATGTTTTGGTTTTCTAAATTCACATAGTTGAATAATGTGTAGAGTTTCATTTTCCATTTTCAAGTGTAGAGGTTTCAGTTTCCATTTTCAAGTATACTTCAAATGTTTAAGTTTCATCATTTGACTTACAAGTCAACCCATTTGTTCCCCGATAGCATTATCCTTCCATTATTAAGAATTACATTCTAAGAATAACTTAAGGATAAATATTCACTAAATTGATCATCATTGACCTTTAATTAACTTTTCACATAAATTAAGGATCATTATTCCTTACATTATAAGAGAGCCAATTATCAATCTTTGAATAAGAAGATTGTAACTTTATTAAAATGATCAATTTAATCAATCAATTAACCCAGGTACACAATTCCATGACTTTTATCATTCTAATAGTTCTCAATTAAATATTACTAAGTCTCACTATTAAAATATCTAATGTCATTATTCAAGTCATGAGAGTATGACTTATCAACTTCGATGTAATTACTTAACAACTTCACTAACAGAATCGATATTAGCATATCAATTAAAACTTTATTACATAACTTAATTATTAATTAAATCTAATTAACTTTAATTAATTGATTTAATTAATAATTTCACAACCAAACTATCAATCTAAAGGATATCAGTTTACCTACAATAGTTTGTATGTAGAAAGTCAACTTCAATACAAATATTAATAATAATAATAATAACAAATCAATGAATAGTAACTGATTAAAAATCAACTATCCTCCAAATCTAAAACTAATGTCTTTTACAAAACTTTAATCATTAAGTAATCTCCACTAGATTAACTCTAATCGAATTTATTGATAACTATTTAAACCATTATTTATTAATAATTTGCTAGATCCAATAAAAATTAATAAATAATAAACTCACCAAACTATATTTTCATAAACCCCATTAGTTAATATTTAACTAACCTTTAAGGCATTATAATTCATAATCAATATAATAATTCAAATCGTAGCTATGTTATAACAATGACCCATTGTCCAATATCAATAAAATTTGAGTCTCTTAATTTAAAATCATCTCGTAATATAAAATTATCATCTCTAAAATATATCTCTTTCCATCAGTTCTATCTACAATCGTTTCTATTAAAATCCTCCATTAATTCATCTAGAACATTCTTATTAGTCTTTTAGACTAACTAAGTAGTTATAAATTCTAACTATATTGCTCTATTGAAATTTCAATAACTCGATTATCAACATAAACAAAATCTTGCTAATATTATATATATATATATATATATATATATATAAATAAATATATATATATATATAAATAAATATATATATATATATATATCATTATATATATACATATATATATATAATGATTAATATCTGATACTTCATAATAATTACAAAGTCCAATTGCAATATTATATATACATATATATATTTCATACACACACACATATATATATATATATATATATATACATATAATATTATTAAATTGAATTGCAAAATCCGAAATCCTCAATACTGCGCAGTGAATCACTGTCGACATTTTATAAAAGTGTCGTGTCATGTCACAGTGGTGTGCAACGTCGTGCGCAGTTTGTTATTAATATCCGTGTGATCTGACACATCATGAATGGAAGTGTTAATGGTCACACACTTTTTAAAACCCTTGCCCAACCATACTCGGGGAAAGGCCATGCGACCCGCGGGTCGCAGGTACCCTGCGAACACGCGAGTACTCTGCAACTCGCGCAGGTACGCCGCTAGGAGGTACGTTGGAGTCCCTCCCACTTATATATAATTTGTGTTTTATGAAACATTTGCAATAACGTTTCCTACTATGCGATAAAACATGCGATTCGGGTTTGACAAAATAAAGTTTCTCATCTTGACTTACACAAATATATACATATATGTATATATGTATATATATATATATATATATATATATATATATGTATATGTATCTATATATATAATTAGTTATTACTTATTACTATATTTAAAGTATATATATATATATATAAACTTGTATATATATATATATAGATTTACAAAAGAGAATATATATTTAGAATTAAAAGGCTTTTCTAAACAAGAATTTTCCTTTTTAAATAATTGTTTTCAAAACGTATCCATTAATCCATCCAATAGGTTTAACTATAGATTTGAAATCATCATTCTCAATTTGATTCTAATTCGAACCAAAACCCGATTCAAATCTAAATTCCTCCTCAATTGGATCTAGTGTTTTCTATTGTTTTCTTCTCAGCCAAATAAAATATCTAGATTCCAATTTAATTGTAGATTCTATCACAAGAGTATTCAGACACATATAAAAAACATGATGAAGATAGGAAGAGAAATAGTGCAAAGAGAATATGCGAATATCACGAGTGCACCTGGACACTGATGCTAATCCGCCATGCCTCAGAAGTTCATAGAAAATCCTTCCTTCTCCATCATTCATAAATCCATCGAATCCTCCAAGTGACTAGAAGTGCTAGAAGAAGCATAGAAGCATGTAGAAAATATATGAGCATATGAACTTCTCCAATGCATGTAAGCTTTGAAGCTTCCATTTTAAGCTTGTAGCTTGTAGCTTCCATTTAGCTTTTCTTTAAGCTTGTCCAAAACACACTAGGAGAGCCTCTATTTTAAAGGCCTCTAAGATGCATCTAGAGTGTCTCTAGAAACAACTAGAAGATAAGAATGACAACCAAGCATGAGCTTTCTCCAACCTTCTAGATAAGTCTTAAGGTTGTAGACACCATGTGCTCAAATAAAATGCTAACTTCTAAGTGTAGACAACTAGTGCATTCTTAGAGTGCAAACCCCTGTGTTGTCTACATGACAACTTTCGAGAATTTGCCAACTCCTATGTGAGCAAACATTAAAATAATGCACATTAATTAATATAATATTTACTTTACTCTTTCCAATTTAATTTATTTATTTATTAAATCTCATGCACTAACTTTAATAATTCCACTTTTCAATCTTAATATATTTATATTTTAGTCACATGAAATCTAGAATCTTTTAATAATTTTAAATATATTTTCCACTTTTAAATTTCATTTTCTAAAACTTAATTGCTAAAATATTTATTAGCTTTAATAATAATATTATTTAGCCATTTATTTAAAAATGAACTCCAAATATATTATTATTAAAATAAATATTGTCACATTCCAACTTTTAAAGTTTAATTATTTTATTTTCAAATTTAATTATTTTATTTAATTAATTTCCCAATTAATTAAATAAAATAAATATTAAAATATCATATTAATTTTCCATTTAATTAAACCATTAATTAAATCTTTTAATTAGGCTTAATTAATAGAAAATACATCAAAGACTCACAAGGTAAAAATATGAAAATCCATCATAGCCAAAAATACATACAAAATCAAACCAAGGGTTAATATCACGAATTACATTATCCAATGTATTCAGAGGGTACTCAACTCAGATACTTGTCCTAATTTTCCAATTAGGGCAAATGGCTTAAGAGGTTGGGATTTGGACTTGAGAATTTATCTCCCCTCTCTTATCATTGAGATAGTGTGATAGGGTACGCTCATCCTGGCAATTTAGGGAAGTCGATACCCAGTACCTGCAACCTGCATAAAAACTATGCATGTACAAGCACAATATATACCAAACTAAACATGCAATGGCAGGAAGTGGTGCATCGTGTAGATCCCAACTAGCAGGTGACTACGACTCCCTTCCTTAACCACATCAAACACGCCATACAAAAGCAAACACGCAAAGCAAACATGCACACCATACACATGCAAGTATGGGGTAAGTATCCATAAGAAAATACATATGATAATAAATCATCTAGCTAATAACTATCAATAACTACAACCACTGAAAATAATCATCATGCATACAATGTAATATAAAGTCTAAGTGATCTCATCACATAATAAACTAAATCCATAGCACAATATCTGATAATCTCAAAACAATGCTACTAACCATCAAAATAAAACTAGCTCTAAAAGAGTTCAACAATGATAACAAAATGTGAACTAGGGAAAGGCACTACACTTGCATCATGTCTTCATGCATTAATGTGTCCATTTGAGTCTTCATTCATATGTTCTTGTACATGTTATTATACACTAACATGTTTTCTTTGCAAGTGTCTAACACATATGTAGGAAAGAGAATGAATCCATACTATGAATTAATGAGGATCAAGTCAATTACTTGAGAACAAGAAAATTCGAGAGAGGAGGATTGTGTTATGCCCATCAAAATATAATTTTATTTTATTTTTTGGAAAAATGGACAAACCATTGAATACATGAATTTTAAATAAATCTGATTCAAGAGCTCAACTAGGAAATAATCAGAAAGAAAACACAACATTGTCAATTATACAAAAGATTATTGATATATTACAACTTTATATATCAACAATAAATTGTAAAACTTACAAAAAGATTATCAATATTTACAATTATATATTGACAGTTTAATGTTCCACATTACAAATTGGAGAAAAGTATTCCACTCACCTATTTAAAATTTGAAAAATATGGATGCCTTCCTCGTGATTTACCAAATTAAATCATATTTCAAAATAACAAAAGATATTACAAAACATTATTATTTCTTTTGCACTTCATGTTCCTCCTAAGGAAAAGGCACCCGATCATCTATCGACCTGTTGGTAAATAGATTGTTCTTTCCAATGTAACTCTTAAATGCCCGAACCTGGGAGAAACAATTTGATACCAACAGTTGGATAATCTATCACGAGGTTGATAGATTTCCTCTAAATTGAAAGGTACAACTCCCTTATCAATGATATTCAATGAATTTTTTTATTCCTAAACTAATTGGGTATGCTCTTAACCCGAGAATGGAAGAGGAAAACCAAGCTAGACCTAGATAGAACTAACTCAGGCAGAGAATTCAGTTCTACACCTAGCCATCCCCAGGAATTCACACTTCTTATGACTCCCCAACATTGGTAATGCAATGTGAATGCTATGTATGCAAATGCATTGGAAAATGAAATGAAAGATAGTGTTAAATAATCCCAATTCTTGTAATAGGAACGTCTACAAATACTCTGATCTACAACCCATTCATTACTCAACACAAGTTGGAAGATGATGCCCAAAACTGAAAATAACAATACTCTAATTGATAATAATCAAAGGAAAAAAAATACTGAATGCTCTGATTTAGAATAAAACCCCTGTTGCTTTGAACATCACAAATAAGAATACTCAGATTTTATTTTCTCACAACTTATGCTCAATCTATTACAAAAAACTCAAACTCTTAACATGGATAATAAAAATGCAAAACAAATTAAACTAAGTTCCTTCCCCCTAATCCAGCTCTCTGTCTCTTGCAAAATAGAAGAACCCCTTGAATGGAAAAGGTTTTACAATAAATACATTCTCCAGCAACCATTATGGTTTCTTCCAGTGACTTTTCAGTTCTGTAACCGATCTTGTCTCTTCAAATTCTCATATTTTTCCTTTTGAAAATTGATAAGATTATTAACTATTACAGTTAATAATGATATATATTAACATATTTAAATTATATTCTAACGGTTGACATTTAAATATGTTAAATCAATATCCAAAATATTTCCTTCATTGAGTGGACAACAAAATAAATAGTTCTGCCAGGTAAAAATGGGCCATTTTTCATGGGGCATATCTTTTTATTCCACCATTGGATCAAGTTCATTTCTGGATATGTTATTCCAAACTTAGTTATCTTCATCTTGACTCGAGCGATCAGAAAAATAATGAATGAGTCAAAAGATATGAATTTATGAATTCTGCTCTATATGACTGCTACAAAATCAGAATTAATAAAATAAATTTTCTATCCATTCTTCTTTCAATGCTCTATAATCCATGTCTTCAATCTGCAAAAATTTTATCTTACATGCTTACAATGTTAATTCTTTGCTAGAATTTGGGAGAAATTCTCTAGAATGCTTATAGCAGAAATCTGACTTTTGTCTTCTCCCTTTGGTGGAAAATTGAACTTTGACTGCGAAAGTCACAGTGGAAAATGAATTTTCCATTTTACATTTAATACCACATTGATGTTCAAATCCTCAAACAATAAATCATTATGAGATTATCATTCCTTTTTTAATCAATTAATGCTCTTTTCCATCTCTCTATCATGGATTTGATGCTTGGTGGAAATTCCATTTTTGAGTGTGAAATGCGCACCCAATCTTCAATTTTCTATTTCCATGTAGTGGGCACAATTTTGATGTAGATTGATTCACAAATTACTTTTCTGGAGTGTTCTTGATACTAGACCCCATATACCTTCATCTTGGATTGAGATTTTCCTTTTCTCTCCTCTTGTGGAAAATTGGACTTTAGCTGTGAAAGTCATAGTGAAAAATGAATTTTTCGCTATGCATTTTTCTTTTTGCTGGAAAATGAAATATTTGCTTCTCCAATGGAAAATTAGAAAATGACTATGAAAGGAAAAGAAAAAAATGAGTTTTCCACTACACATTTTTCCTTTGGTGGAAAATGAAACATTTGCTTCTCCAATGGAAAATCTAAAAAATGACTACGAAAGTCGCAGTGGAAAATGAGTTTTGCACTACACTTCATTTTTCCTTTGGTGGAAAATCCCAAGTTCACTTCTCCATTGCGAAAAATTAGAAAAGTGCTTCTCCATGGTGGAAAAATGAATTTTGACTTCTCCATTGCGGAAAATTAGAAAATGACTGCGAAAGGTGCAATGGAAACTGATTTTTCCACTACCCTTCATTTTTCCTTTGGTGGAAAATTTCAAGTTGACTTCTCCATTGCATAAAATTAGAAAAGTGCTTCTCCATGGTGGAAAAATGAATTTTGACTTCTATTTGCTTCCACATTTGCATATCTAGACTTAGAAATAATTCAATCCATCATAGAAATTTTGTTAAACACACTGAAAACAATTTTAAGAAATTCTTTATGGGTTGCAACTTTAAAAGTTTTAAGAATGGTGTACTAAAAGTGAACCTACATGACCCCACCCCAAACTTTGGAAAGATTGAAGATGAAACTTCCCTAGACCTAAAAACTGAGTCAGTTGAAACCAAATGTATTTGAGGTTAAAGACTCACTCCCATGGTAACCAGTATAGAATCTGCCTCATTGGCCACCTTCATGTTCGATGTCAAAACCCCATTTTCATTAACAAATTGTTGATCTAGAAAAACTTGCCCAAGGCATTAGGGGATCATATGCACTTGGGGAGAGGCCCCAACAACCACTTCCTCACCAGTCTTATTTGTACAATCAATGTTAGATAAAACTAACATATCCAATATGTCATATCATGTGCGCTTCACCCATTCTTTTAACTGATACCCAAAATCCTTGGTTGTGGTTTGAAGAGCCAAACTCATAAAGCAAGAATTTTTTAAAATAAATAATTTTTGCAAAGCATCATACATGACCAAAAATTCATGTCTCTATAGTAATTGGGACTTTTGGAACAACCCACCAACCAGTGAATGCCTAGACCAAAGATCATATTTGTGCTATGCCAATTTCAGTTTATTTTCATTCCAAAAATGTGGATAACCATCTTTCTTGCCAGAGATTCTAACATGGGAACCGATTGCAATAAGTCCATGGCATTTGAGAAGAACATGGGCACCACATTAGATTGGTACAAAAAGTGGAAAAGAGAAGTGGACAGAATCTCCTCCCCAATTACCTATCTAATACACCTATGAATCAAAGGGGAATTAATATAAAACATTGAGGTCAAAACCCTATCATCAATATTCAAAGGTAGGACATCTTCATCCCCATTCAGGATTAACCAAACATGGTAAGTCTTAGGTAATAGAGCACTATGAAACTGGCTACAAGATTCACATTTGAAGCAATACTTCGTCAGGAAGGCCATTGTTATAGAAGATAAACTAGAAATGAAAAAACTACAGAAGTAAGGATTAGAGTGCCAAGTTCCACTAAAATAGATGTAGAAATGAATGCATCATCAGGTCAAGCATGCCTCATAATTACCCATCACATGTAGCCTCGTGTGGAAAAATTAAAGGACAAATACCTTATGAAGATTTGTATTCTCAATCTCCTTGAGGATCTTTATGCTAGACAAAGTACAACACATGGCCCATTAGAGAGATAATCATATGCACATGACATCCTCAGGGAGAAGACTTGACATTAGATATTAAATTAATTTGATAAACAAACATGTCACCCACTATGCTTTGTTGTCAAATACAAATATAAAGAATAATTCCAATTATTGATGAATTTTTGCAATTCTTTGTGTTGCTCTAAGGAAGTAGTAGGATGTAGCATAAAATCTTTCATCCCATTAGAACCAAGGTTAGATAGGCAATATGCAACTTTATTCCCTTCTCTGAGTGTGTGCAAAATCATCACTTTAGAAATTTGATTAAGTAAAATCGAAATTTGTTGTAGGATATAGTAAAGCTGCCAAGATGATGTTTGCCTCTTAATACATGCATTGATTATAACTAAGGAATCACCTTCAATCTGGACCCATTGAAAATCCCCTTTCTTGACAAGAAACAAACTTGAGAATAAAGCTTTAGCCTTTGCTATATTGTTAGTCCCAAAAGGAAGGGGAGCCATTGAAATTGCAAGCACAAGCCCTTTGCAATCTCTGATACAAGAACCAATACCAAACTTACCTAGATTTCCTCTAGAAGCCTTGTCAAAGTTTAGCTTTATGAAACTTGGTTTTGGAGGCTACCAATGGACTAAGGATCTATCAATTTTATCTTGATTTCTTTTTACCCCACATCTCAATGGAATATATATTAATTTCAATTCATAGGTGATATTTCCATCCCATCTAGAAATAGGTGGATTGATATTACAATTACTAACACTCGCATTCGTAGTCTCTAAAATCAATTGCTCAATGTCCTCTAGGACCTTTTCTAATTTTGAGAAATCTTTTCCGAAGATCCTTTTATTTCTTTCCCACCAAATCACCTAGATTACTAATGCAGGAATGCATTTCCAAATTCCTCTAAATAATGCATTAGGAAAGAGGATAGGCCATGTTTGAAAGATATACCAGATTTTTTTGTGCAAAGGGGTGGAATAATTTAGCTTTCATAGAAAAAACATCCAACATTGATACACAAATTCACAACTTGAAAAAAGAGGATCAAAATTTAATCTTACCAAATGATCAATTGTTAAGATTATATTCTTAATAGCTAACCATGAAAAACACATACCCTTTGGCAAAATGACATTATTCCAAAAGAACATATGTGCTCTCGATGGATTTTTCTTCAAGGCAATACTTTGAAGAAGTTTATAACCATATTAGTTGATCCTCATAACTGGAAATAAATGCTAATCTTCCCACCAAGATCTTACGAAAGAGATGTTTGGTTTAGTTATCTAAAATGAGTTGATCCGGATCTTCCCAAATAACTCTCCTGGAATGGAGGCAAACTACATCTATGAAATGGATAACAAGACTTCCCCAAGATGATTCTGAAGCAACCAACATCTCTTGTAAACTTGGAAGTATGATTAACAGGGGTTGACCATTCCAAGAATCCCTCCAAAAGTTTAATTGGTCCCCACAATTTAATTCCCAAGATATAAACCTGAAGACAGGGTCTCTAGATCATAAAATCCCATATAATAGATCCCTTAGGGGGATTTAAGATGGGAAAAATTCTATGTGGATCATTATTATTGGGTTATTTTTGTTGCATTATTTGACACCATATTGAGTGAGGTTTAGAATACATCTGCCATACTAGTTTACCCCCAAAAGTTTTGTTCCTCAATGCCAAATAATGCTCCAGCTACAGGCATATAACCCATATCTTTAAGAGATATTAAGGGAATTTTCTTTTCATTTGTCATATTTCTTTCCCAATGGAAACCTCTAATTAATATCTTTGTATGAAGACTAACGAAGGGGCCTGAAGGATTGACAAGTGATTGTTTGGGATTGCTGAAAAGACTAATTTTATGAGTAGAATTTTTTCTGAAATTGAAAGCCGTCTAACTTTCCAAGACACCACTTTGCTCTTTATTCTTTGAAGAACACTATCCCAATAACTTGTTTTATTAGAACTCATAAAAAGGAATACCTAGATAAGTGGATGGTAAGGTATCCTTAGAGAAGCCTAAAATCTGTAGTATCTTAGCAAAGATAGTATTATCAATATTAGAAAAAGATCTTATATTTTTGCAAATTAATTTTTTGCCCCAAAACATCTTTAGTATAGCTGAAGAGTTTTCTTAATCTGCTTAGCCTTAGAGACTTGTGAGGCTCCAAATAGTAGAGTGTCATTAACAAACAAATAATGTGTGACTAAGATAGATGTACCCCCAATTTTTGTACCTTTCCACTTATTCATCAAGTGATAATGCTTAATAGTTCTACTAAAAGCTTATGCCATGATAATGAATAATGCTGGAGAAAGTGGATCTCCTTACTTCACACCTTATGTAGAGGTGAAGAAACCTAAATAAAATTCATTGGAAATTACTAAAACCAAGCTCCTAGAATGTATAATTTAATCCACTTACACCACTGCTTAGAAAAATGCATCTTTTAAAGCACTAAAAAAAAAGGAAGGACCAAAAAAATCTCTCATAAGCCTTTTGCGTGTCAAACTTGATGATGAAAATGGAAGACTGATTAATGTTGATAAAATGAAGAGCTTCATGAACAACCATTGCTCCCTCCATAGCTTTTGTACCTGGAACAAACCCACCTTGTTCAGGGAAAATGATATGTGGAAGAAGATGTTGAAGATGTAGGTAAATGGATTTGGAGATACTTTTGTAAGTCAAGTTGCAAAGAGAGATTGGGTGGAAATCAATAAAGGTTTTGGGCTCCATGATTTTTGGGATTAAAAAAATATTTGTAGAGTTGAAATACTTGACCATAGATCTAGTTTTCTAATATTCTTCCAAAGCAATAACTAGATCCCAACTAATAAAGTCCCAAAAAATCTAAAAGAATAGTGCACTAAAACCATTTGAACCTAGAGCTTTGTCAAGAGCAAAAGAGAATACAACCTCCCTCAATTCTTACAAGGTAAAAGGAGCCATAAGTTTTGTGGTCTCATCCATAAACACCATTTTTGGGATAAATTGAAGGAGATCATCCACTTGCAAAGGAAGGGGAGATGGATATTCTATGGGAGCAAGAAGACTTTAAGAAAACTTGATACCTCCATCTCTAATTTTCTAAGCGTTAGATAAAATGTTCCTTGATTCTGAGGATTTGATTTGAAAGATATTTTGAGCAGCTCTTTTTTTTCTGTGCAGAAGCATGAAATTTTTTTGTAGTTTTATCTCCTTGTTTTAACCAAACTTCTTTGGACTTTTTACACCAATATTCTTCCTCCCTAATACATAATTCTTCCCACTCCTTTTGAAGGCACTTTTTCTTATAATAAATATCATGATTCATACCTTGTTGAATGGTGATGTTATAGATTTCCTCCAGTTGTAACTTTACAACTTTCTGCTTAAAGACATTCTTAAAAACATGTTGATTCCAAATTTTTTATCTAAGCCTTAACATGTTTTAGTTTACATGTAGATCGATGCATCCTAGAACCTATGATAAGTATAATAATAAGTAAATAGAGGAATAATAATATATTGTGTCCTTTTTTTAGGATAGGTAATTGGCCAAAGCCTATATTATTAATTATTATTATTATGTGTTAATATCGAGCAAATTTGAACCCAAGATTTCTTCGATGAGAGGCTCACAATTTACCATTGCATTTTAGGCTCATGCCTAATAATATATTGTATCTTATTCAATATTTAACTAATAATATAAAATTAATTAGTGGTACATAATTAATATGTTATAATAAAAGAATAAATGAAATAATATTACCTATAGTTGATCACAAGGTGTAATTAAAGAAGAGATGTGTCCAATTAGAAGCAACCACTCCCATGGAATATATATAAATGGAGCTCAAAATCATTTCAGGAGGATATGGTAGAAAACATCAATCACTTACTCAAAATTTATCTTATCAAACATAGATGGAGAAAGGGATCATTAGATATTGTTACTAATTTTAACCCTAAAGAGGCCAAAATACTTGTATAAAAGGGCTTTGGGTTAGGGATTGTTTCCTTGTGGGTGATGTGTGTTAGAGTAAATAATTAATTAATTAATTATTATTTATTCTATTTACTTAAGCTTACTTAGGTTAATGCATGTAGTGATGAGTTGTTGACAACATGGGAGTTTGTTCCCTTCTAGCATGTTCCACCTTTTCGTGGAAGTGTGCTTAGTTGTCAACCTTATCTTCTACCACTTTCCAGCTTTTTCTACAAGCTTCCATGGGGCCTTTATATTTGGTCTCTCCTTCATTGTAAATTCATCCATTCACATATCAATTTCATTTTCCTATTGTGAAATATTTTCTCTTACTTTGTTTCCTTCAAGCTCTTGCTCCTTAGGTTTCTCTTCAGCACGCTATTTGCACTGCAGGTGATCTTGGTGACTACGGAGTTGGATTTCATCAACTCCTACATTGTATCAAAGCCTCCCTACTGCTCCTTGTTCGAAGGATTTTTTTGAAGCCGCGATTCGCAAACACAAACCCTAGTTTATTTGTGATTTTTTCTTCAATCGGGAGGAAGAGCATTTTTTTTAGTATTTGGAGAAAAAAGAGAAAGAGGGTTTGGCATAACAGATCTGATATTTTTTGGGCTTTTTTCTTTATTTTTACAAGTGCGATGGCGGTGATTCATAAAAAATAACTACAAAGGTGATTTTCAAAAAGTGATATCTCCCTCATACGGACTCATTTTTTTGAGAATTTTTTTTTTTGTTTTAGGGTAGAATTTTGTGATCTACACATTGGTGCAGGTGGTTTGACATCTCTATTCTTGAATTTTTTTGTAACTCACAAATTCCAATTTTTGCCACTTTAAATGCTTTGTACGAGCTCAACTAGACACATAATCAGGTTCCATTTTTTTGAAAAGTGCAATTCTTTTGTCTACTTTCTAGATCTGCGATTAGATTATAGGTTTTTTGGACAGAAATATTACTTTGAGAAATAGGCCCTAAATTGGCTATTGTAATCACACTAAGTAAAGAGTGCCCAATTTATACATGGTGGGGGTTGGCGGGGAGCATTTTATTTTCTATAATTTACTTTAGAATAAGACCCTTCTACTTATATCTTCTTGTCTCTCTCAATGGTGGATCCATCTTTGATGCATCTCACACCACACAACTATCACACTTGGAGGGCACAAATGACATAGCTTCTCATGTCAAGGGGCTTATGGTCATGTCTGGATAAGAATCAACCTATTCTTACATGAGCTTTTGAGGTTCTTCAACATAGGAACAAAATGGATGAGGCCATGTGATTGATTGCACTCAACATTTTAGACAATCTACTATTTCACTTGGATGGTTTGACTACTCCATGAGCTGATTGGCTCAAATTTTAGACTTTGTTTGGCCAAGTGAATGAGTTTCGGGCACTTCGGCTAGATGCAAAGTTGACTTCTTTGACACCTGACAACTTTCCCACCATTGAGGACTTCTTGATGAAGTTCAAATCTTTGCATACACTTTTTCAAGGATGTGGGAAAACCATGACAGATGATGATTGTATGTTTTTTATAATCTCAAAGTTGAGGGGACAGTATCAGATCTTCTCTTCCACTTTCTACTCCACTATGGATGCCTTCGGTGATAGACACAGGATGCCTTCATTTGAGATATTTTTTGATCAGTTAACCCATGAATAGTCCAAGATCACTCAAATGGATTTACTTTCAGGTTCACAAACATAGGCATTGCTTGCCAAGGATACGCAGGAGTAGAAGTCAAAGTAGATATCAGATCCCTCTTCTATTGGTTCATCATACTCTAAGAAGAAGGAGAAAAAGAAGACTGAGACTCCTACCTGTTCCTATTGTGGGAAATGATCTCATGATGAGGCACATTATTTTCAGAAGAGATTTGATGGCTATGAGAAACAAATTACAGATTTACAAGCTCTTCTTTAGAAGAACACCATTTCTTCTCCATCCTCTTCTACCTGACAGGGGTTTACCTTTTAGTCTTCTTTCACATCTTCACCATCTACATCAAATCTTGGAAAGGGTCATGAATTACAAGCTACCATTACATCTCCTTCATAGGTTCCTTGGATATTGGATTCAGGTGCTTCTCACCATATGACATCTTCTCAAGGTGTCTTTTCTACTCTTGAGGCTTCTCCTATTCCTCATATTCTCATGGGGAATAACATTGCACTACTAGTCTACGAGAAAGGTTTAGTTCACATCTAGGATGGTATATTCAATGATGTATTGTATGTTCCATATTTTTCTACCAACCTTCTCTTGATTTCTCAAATTACACGCAGTAGATCAGGGAAGACAGTTGAGTTCACTACCGATTCAGTCTTCATTCAGGATCATGTAATAGGTCTTATTGCTATAGGGGCAGCTGATCCTTCCACTCATCTCTACACCTTCTCGCACTTTGTTCCACCATCTCCATTGTTGGAGGATGACTCTTCTCTTTCGCAGGAGCATCATGTGGTACAGTTAGGATACTTGAACCTTTGTATTGTTCCTGAAATCCCTATTTTGACTGCCACACCCCATCTAGTTGAGGGCTTTTCTCCTCTACAGGATTGTTCTTTCACTCTACCTGATCCTCTAGCTTCATTCATTGAGACTCCAGAAGTAGTTGTTGTAGATACTACAATAGACATTCATGATAGTGTCATCACACCTACCTTGGGGATTCGCTTTCCAATTCCTCATACATTCTCCTCTAGGCATCAACTAGGCTTTCTAGTTTTTCCTCTCATTCAAGGATTCCCTTGTTATGTACCCTTGTTTCTTCCACATTGGAGTTACATTGGTTCGATCCCTCCTTCAAGGCTCCTTTATTCTGGGGAGGCTTTAGTATCTCTCATGGGGGGAATGGTTGTACTTATGGTTTTGATCGGGTCTCTTGACTCTTTTTATGTTGTTCTTACCTCTTTTTTGGGGAGGGCTTTTCCCACGTGGTTTTCTCTCTTTTCCCGTTTATAGAGGTTGCTTCTCTTTGCATTGTACATGGGTACCTAACATGGCCTCGTTGTCGGGACCCATTCTACATTTTCATCTTAGTTTTGTGAGCTTAAGGCATTCCCCTAAGTTGCACTTACGGGGGGGTGTTAGAGTAAATAATTATTTATTTATTTAATATTTATTCTATTTACTTAAGCTTTCTTATGTTAATGCATTTGTTTAATATTTAGTATTTAATGCATATAGTGATGAGTTGTTGACAACACAGGAGTTTGTTCCCTTCTAGCATGTTCCACCTTTTTGTGGAAGTGTGCTTAGTTGTCAACCTTATCTTCTACCACTTTCTAGCTTGTTCTACAAGCTTCCATGAGGCCTTTATATTTGGTCTCTCTCTCATTGTAAATTCATCCATTCATGTAGCAATTTCATTTTTCCTATTGTGAAATATTTTCTCTTGCTTTGTTTCCTTCAAGCTCTTGCTCCTTAGGTTTCTCTTCAGTAAGTTATTTACACTGTAGGTGATCTTGGCGACTGTAGAGTTGGATTTCATCAACTCCTAGAATGTGAAAATTGCTTCTTGTAGCAACATTGAGCTGTAAGGGATTATGGATTGTAATCAAGTTGTAATCATTGGATCGTAATGATATTGGACTTGCTATTTGGTGGACATAGCCCAGGGATTGGGTGAACTATGTTAAATCTTGGTGTCTTGTGTTCTCTTCTGTACAATCTATTGTTTTTTGTTATTGTTTATATTTGAATGTAATTGTTATTTATGTCTGAGGTTTAATCCTAACATGATGGTGTGAGTGTGTTACTATTAACACTTATCTTTCTAGATTCAATTTTACATTCATATACATATCATAATTTTAATATAAATGATAAAAAATTATACATTTTAAAAAAATATTACTTTCTAAAATTATAAGTTACCACACAATTGAAAATGATTAAAAATTAACCACCTTCTATGTTATATAGAAGAAAAAACTAATCAATATGTTACAAAAAAGACATCATGGAATGTTACTTTTGAAACATAGACCTTATGAAACCTTGTGGCCAAATAAATGATCATGGAGTCATATTTAACATTTACTCCATTACTTTTTCCAATGGGATTGACTTAGATCTCACTCCATTCTAACAATTGTCCATCAAATGACAATAAGATAATTGTTAAAATAGTATGAATATTGAAAGTGAATACCAATTCATTATTGTAGAAGAAATGATAAATTAAAATTGATATTCAATAATTTTAGCAATGAGTGTAAAATTAATCTATAATGTTGAGCCTCTTAACTATCTAATTAATCTAACTTAATAAATTTCATTCATACTTTATTTCCTACCACTCGTTATAATATTTTTATAATGAAAGAGTAACTATAATGAAATATTTTTCAACATTTTATTAGCATCAACTTAAACTTTATATTTTAATAAAAAATAACTATTTATCAAACAATCCATTACCATCAACTCAAGTTCCTACTCTTTTAGCTAAGGTTTTAACTACCCACTCTACATTAACATCAAGCCAAACCCCTCATATCTAGTGGAAAATAAATTTATCATCTAATCTATTTGGATATTAACAACTCCCCAACATTTTGTATGTTGGATACAACTGATTAATTGTGTGTTTTCTTTGATGTTACACAAATGTCATATCAATTGATAGATAGTGCTTATCAAGCTCACTTGGTTAGTGAAGAAAAATTCTCTTGTCTATCGAGCATTCACAAGTTTCCTTTGAACAATGATAGTGTCTACTAAGCTCACTTGGGCATTGAAGGAATTCAGGTAGAAAAGAGTGTTAATTGATCTCACTTGGTTAATGAACGGAAATTTGGATAGAGTTAGTATTCACCAATTTCACTTGGTTGCCAAAGGATTTCTACGAGTTCGTAGTGTTAACCGAGCCTCTATTGGTTGACACAAAGAATCATTCCAAAGTTAGTTTCTATTGAGCACAGTCAGGTTATGAAGGATTTTTCTTATTTTGGCATACAAAGCTTAATTACTTTATGTATTGATTCTAGCTAATTATGATGATGAATATTAGTTATTGTAATTTGAATTTGGGAGGACTTGACAATCTGGGAGGTATAAATAAAAGGTCAAGTTGATATTTCTAGTGTGTGTGCACATGTGTTGATTGAATTGAAAAGAAAAGAAAGGGAGAAAACTTGAAGGATAAGCAGGTATCCTTGTGGAGTAGAAAAGTAATATTTGATCAAGAAGGATAGAGTTTAAGTAGAAAAGAGATCTGGATTCAGCAATTTTTTTGCATCACAATCATGTCATTTTATTGTCACTCTTTGACTATTGTAGAGGTGATCTAAAATATCTTAATAGAGTTGGTTTAATAGCTAGTTGTAAATCCTCTAACAAGGTGGCAATTCCATTCAATTGTTTTAAGACCTCTTGTAAGGCCACTCCTAAATAGGTGATTAAATACACTAATAGGGTCACACCTAACAGTGTGCTTTGTAACTTTTAATAGGGTTGGCTCCTAATAGGAATCACTTCATAAGAGTGAAAAATAATAACTAGTTACATTGGTGGTTTTTCCCAAATTAGGTTTCCACACTAAATTCTAGTGTCTCATGTGTTCATGCTATTTCTCTTATGTTTGCAAGTTAATCATTTTTAATGTTTTAATATCTTCTAAAAGTAATTCACACTCTACATTTATCAAGTGACAACATTTTTTGTGTGTTTATTGAGCATCAACGACAATCAATTTTCTTAGTCTAAATTTTATTGTTGACATCTAAGGGATCTGGAATTTATTTTAGTGGTAACTAATTCAACCCCCCTCAGTTACTCTGATATTTCCAACAATTGGTATCAGAGGTTTTGGTGCTTGCAAGAAAGGTTTCAAGGACCTAATCTAAAGATCAGGATGTCTTACAAGAGAGAGATTCCAAAGCTAAATAGAGACAACTTTTCAGCATGGTAGGGACTCATGAGACTTCATTTTTGGCCACCATTATTGATTTAGGCTGAAAATACCTTGATGAAGAATACAAAACTCCTATTGGTACATTATCTATTGGAAATCCTACTGAGAAAAAGAACCATAACATCATGATGATTGATATTGCATCTACTCTTAGTTATGATGAATTTGATGAGATGAAAGACTACAAAACTACTTTTGATATATGAAACAAGATAAAAGATATGTATGGTGGTGATGAAAATGTAAGGAGAGCCAAAGGAGAAAACCTTAGAGGATAGTTTGATCAAATGAGAATGATAGAAGATGAAAATGTTTCCAAATATGTGAAAAATATCAAAGCTAGTGTCATTGCAATCAGAGCTTTTGGAGGAAAAATCAAGGAAGAAATTGTTGTAAGTAAAGTTCTTAGAATATTGCTTCCTATCTATGCAATTAGAGTATTTTCTATTAAAAAAAAGAGGTGTGCCCCAAATAAAAAATTATGTTTGGATGCCTTAGTAGAAAGATTGACAATTTTTGAGCTAGCCAACTTTGACAATTATGTTCTAGCTAAACTTTCACTCAAAGAAAAAGGAAAGAAAACAAAGGACATTTAGTCAGAAAGTGAAGAGGAAATAAAGGAAAGTTCTCATAGTGATCGTGAAGTTGTTGAAGCTTTACTTACAAAGAAATATTCTAGAGGTAGAGGAAAGTACAAAGGTAAAGTTCCTTTTATCTTCTTTTCATGTTCAAAGAAATTGGTCATATTGCTGCTAGGTGCACAAATTGAGAAAGAAAGGATGATAAGAAGAGCCACAAGTAAAAAGGAAAGAATGAATCCAAAAGTCACAAATCCTTCAAAGAAAAAGGTAAAAGGACTTGTCTTATGGCTAAAGATTTTGATAAAAATGAAGATGAGATAGTGTACATTGTTGTAAATGATGAATTTAATGAAGAGGAATATAATATGGCACTTATCTCTCATGTTAGTAAAAATGACACATGGATCATAGATCGTGGATGTTCACATCATATGAATAGAGACAAAACAAAATTTTAACACTTTGAACACTATGATGGAGGAAGTGTAAGGTTTGGAAACAATGAACCTTGTTGCATAAAAGGGAAAGGCCAAATATCATTAACCAATGAGATTTTATGTAACAATGCTTATTGGGTCGAAGGGCTAAAACATAACCTACTAAGTGTAGCATAGCTAATCAACATTGGATTCAAGGTAGAATTAATGCATGGCAAGGCAAGATTGTTGAATGAAAAAGGGAATCTAATTGGATCAAGAAAGAAAACAAGAGGTAACCTATTTTATCTTGATCTTGGTGATTGCTCATGTTTTATTGCTCAAATGAAAGAAAGTTGGTTATGTCACATAAGACTTTGTTATGCAAACTTTGATAATATAGTCAAGATAAGAAAATTTAGAAATGTATGAGGTATCCCTAGTTTGAAGAAACTAGATGTTGGTTTATGCAAAAATTGTTAGATTGGAAAAATGGGAAAGACTAGTTTTAAAAGAAAAAACTATCGATCTAAAGATGTCTTGGAAATTGTGCAACCTAACCTATGTGGACCCATTGAAATGGAAAGTTATAGTGGAGAAAAATTCTTTATTCTTTCTATTGATGAATACCCTAGAATGATGATTGTTATGCATCTTAGAGAAAAGTTAGAAGCATTTGAGAAATTTAAATGGTATCTAGCAAGAGTAGAAAAAGAAACAGGAAAAAGATTGAAATGCTTAAGATTAGACAGAGGTGGTGAATTCATCTCTAATGAATTCAATAGTTTTTCCATTGAAAGAGGAATCAAGGATAAAAGCACAGATCTGTGTCACCATTTGTGATACCAAAACTTGTTTTGGTCAAATCTCATTTCTCTATCAAAACTTAATTTTTTTCAAAAACTAATAATGCCCTTTTATATATCTCAAATTCAATATCATAATTATATAAATTTTTTACTGTTTTGATTAGTTATAATATGTTATAATCTCAAAATATTATAAGTTGATATTTCAACATTTCAGAAGATGCTCCCTCAAAAAAGGAAAAAAATAGTAAATCATATCAAAAAATTAAAAAATTATATTTATCTCTAGAGGAGAGAATCCTCTTCATGGATATGTAATTTTTTTTCAAGAAGGTATAGATTTGATAGGGAAGTTTTGATGGGAGGAAAAAATTGTTGGATTCTGATAAGGTTGAACTTGAGTACTTATAAAAAAGAAAATATACATTAAAAATAATTATTTCTTTTTTTGTTCACCAGCTATACATGTCATCTATAAGATATTTTCAAATACGAACAAAAAAAGATGATTTTCATATACTTGTTTGACAAGAACTACACCCTATATTTTTTATAGTTGAAAAAGGGACTTCAAAATAAAATAAAATGAATAAATTCTTACTCAAAAAAATTATAAAAATTATAGGCATAAAATTCATCCAATTCTACACATTTCATCGATTTACATCATCTTCATATTTTAAACACAAATACCATTTTTTTTTGTCATTATTGTTGAACTATCACATTCTGATATCCCGTTTCTTTATAAAAGGTGACACAGGTTTGTGATTTTACCCTCAAAAGTCAAGTATTAGCCCCTGGAACTCTTGACCAGAATAGAATGGCTGAAAGAAGAAACATAACAATCATGGATTGTGCAAGGACTCTAATTATTGAAAAGAATGTTGCTTTCAAATACTAGAAGGAAGCCATCAACACTGCAGTTCATACTTTGAACTAGGTACAATTGAAGAAGGACTGACATAAAACTCCCTATGAATTATGGTATGGCTACAAACAAAATGTAAGTTACCTGAAAGTATTTGGCAGTAAATGTTATATCTTGAAAGATTCTAGAAAAAGAAAATTTGATGTGAAAGGTGATGAAGGTATATTCTTAGGATATTCCTACATAAGTAAGGCATTTAAATGTTTGAATTTGTCTACTCATAAAATTATAAAAAGTACACATGTGAGAATTGATGAGTTTGCAAAAAAGACTGAAGAAGAAAGCAAGAGAGAACAAGAAGATGACAAAAGATTTGTTTATTTTGAACCAGATACATTGCTAGGCACATCTAACAATAAGGAGATTTCACCTCCCAAGTCTTCCACAACTACCAAGTTGCAAGAAGTACAAACTGAGTCATAGGAACTCGAGTCATATTTTGAAGCTACTAAGTCAATGCCTACTAAGTCTAAATGACCTGAGCCTAAAGTTGAAATTTAAAATGAAGACAATAGAGTTCATTCAAAAGGCAAAGAACCTGTATTGGCCAAGTATGTTAGAAGGCATCATGCACCTAATTAGATTATTGGAGATAAATTAGAAAGTAGTATGACAAGAAGAAAATTAAAGGGTACTTATTTACTTGCTGATTTTGAACTTAGAAGTGTTAAGTATGATATAAAAAAATTAAATTTGGATTGAGAAAATGAACGAAGAAATAGAACAGATAGAAAAGAAAAAAACTTGGACTCTTGTTCCTAGGCCTAAAAATAAAAATATGATTGGAACAAAATGGTTATTCATAAATAAATTGAATGAATATGGAAAAGTATTAAGAAATAAAGCTATATTAGTGTGTAAAGGGTATTCTCAAGAAGAAAAAAATGATTATGGTGAAACTTTTACTCCTATTGCAAGATTTGAAGGTGTTAGGACCCTACTTGCATCTGTAACTCATAGAGAATTCAAAGTATATCAAATGGATGTTAAATTTGCATTCCTAAATGAAATTCTTGATGAAGTCTACATTGGAAAACTAGAAGTTTTTTTTGACCATGACAAAAGGAATATGGTCGATAAATTACATAAAGCACTATATGGTCTCAAACAAGCTCCTAGAGCCTGGTACGAAAGACTACATAACTACTTGATACAGATTGGTTTTCTGAGAACAAATGATAATAGTAGTTTATACATCAAGGAAGGACTAGATAACAAAATTGTGCTGGCAGAGATATTTGTGGATGATACTCTATTTACAGGAAATGATGACCTATGCAAATAATTTTTAGAACAAATGAAGAAAGATCTTGAGATGTCCATGTTCGATGAAATAATTTTTTTTTTGGATTACAGATATAGTAGAACAAAATGGTATCTATATCACCCAATCCAAGTATGTAAAAGAGATACTCAAGAAGTTTGGTATGGAAGATTCAAAACCAGTTGGTACCCCTATGTGTACTTGACTTAAGCTTACAAAAGATGATGACTCCAAAGAAGTAGATCAGAACTTATATAGATCAATTATTGGAAAATTACAATATGTAGTTTACATAATGCCTAATATTGCCTTAGCAGTTGGGATAGTGGCAAGATTCTTAGCTAAACCTAGAGAAAATCATATGATGGAAATGAAAATAATCTTGAGATATCTAAAAGGTACTGAAGATTATGGTTTATAGTACAAACTTGGAGGAAATTTAGACCTAAAGGTATTTATTGATGTCAATTGGGCAAAAAATCTTAATGACAAAAAGCACAAGTGGTGGAGCTTTCTTTCTTAGTAAAAAGTTGGCTTCTCAAACAAGCAAGAAGCAAAACTACACATCTCAATCTACAATAGAAGCAAAGTATGTAGCAGCAATAGTTAATTGTTCTAACATTGTTTGGTTCAAACAATTGCTAGAAGGAATGAAGGTTGAAATCAAAGAGCCAGTAGTCATGTATTGTGATAACACCAACATAATTGGTGTAGGACAAAGAAATTAGATTGGAATATGTCCATACAAAAGAACAAATTGCAGACATATTCACCGAGCCATTACCTAAGGATGCATTCTTGTATCTAAGAGGTAAGCTAGGGGTTATTCCCCTATCTAACATTCACTAAATAAAGTTTAGTGATGCATCAACAAGAACCTAGTTAAAAATCAATCAGTTGATGTAGCATAATCAAGAGAATATTTCGTATGAATCAATACTCAAGGTACATTGATACAAATTTGATATGTGTTGTCAAAGAGGGAGAAGTTTACTATCATATCTTTATATTTGTACAATTTTGTAGAGGGGGAAGTTTGAAAAGAAAGTATGCAAAGGAAGATTATAGCATAAAGAAGAAATTCTTGTGTAAAATCAAAGAGGGAGAAACTTTCTACAAAAGGAGTCTTCTTCTCAAAATTTTATTGCACTATGACATGTATTTCCATCAATGCCAAAGAGGGAGATTGTTGGATACAACTGATTAATTGTGTGTTGTCTTTAATGTTAGACATGTCATATCAATTAATGGATAGTGCTTATGTAGCTCACTTGGTCAGTGAAGAAAGTTTTCCTTTTCTACCGAGTGTTCACAAGTTTACTCTAAATAGATGACAATGTCTACCAAGCTCACTCAGGAATGAAAGAATTTAGGAAGAAAAGAGTGTTAACTAAGCTCACTCAATTAATGAAAGGAAAGTTGGACAGAGTTAGTATTCATCAAGATCACTTGGTTTCCAAAGGGTTTCTACAAGTTCTTAGTGTTAACCGAGCCTTTTTTGGTTGACACAGAGAATCATTCTAAAGTTAGTTTCTATCAAGCAGGGTTAGATTACGAAGGATTTTACTTATTTTGGCATATGAAGCTTAATTACTTTATGTATTGATTCTAGTTGACTATGATTATGAATATTAGTTATTATAATTTTAATTTGGGCTGACTTGACAATCTGGAAGGTATAATAAAAAGTCAAGTTGAGATTTCTAGTGTGTGTGCAAATATGTTGATTGTATTGAAAAGAAAAGAGACAGAGTGAACTTGAAGGATAAGTAGGTATCCTTGTGGAGTAGAAAAGTAATATTCAATCAAGAAGGATCAAGTTTAAGTAGAAAAGGGATTTGGATTCACCAATTCAGTTGCATCACAATCATTTAATTTTATTGTTATTCTCTAACCATTGTAGTAGTGATCTAAAATCTCTTAATAGAGTTGGTTTAATAGACAATTGTAAATCCTCTAACAAGGTGGAAATTCTATTGAATTATTTTAAGACATCCTATTAGGGTGATTAAATCCTCTAATAGGATCACATCTAACAATGTGTTTTGTAACCTTTCATAGGGTTGGTTCCTAATAGGGCTCACTTCAAAAGAGTGAAAGATAGTAACTAGTTACATTGGTGGTTTTTCCCAAATTGGGCTTCCACATTAAATTCTAGTGTATGATGTGTTCATGTTATTTCTCTTATGTTTTCAAGTTAATTACTATTAATTTTTTAAGATCTCCTAAAAGTAATTCACACTCTACATTTACTGAGTGATAGCATTTTCTATGTGTTTATCGAGCATCAACAACAATCAATTTTCTCATTCTAAATTTTATTGTTGACATCTACGGGATCTGGTATTTATTTTAGTGGTAACTAATTCACCCCCTCTCTAATTTACTCCTTCTATATTTCCAAAATTGTATCAATCAATCCAAAAGCCAATAAAAAATCACTATGTGAAATATCAGATTTTTTTTTTTTAAAGACACTTATTTTTTATTTCTATAGGATTCTTGGTTGAATTTCCTATTTTGGGTAACTGTATCTAGATTTTTAGACTCTTTATTGGGTAGGTCTTGAGCTAAAATTGTGGACTTTGTTGTGTGTAAGCATATGGATACATATAATGATGCGGTTGTGACCAAAAATTAAATGATAACCTATATCAATGACAACCTTGAATGATAACCATAGACCTTACTTACAAGATTGCTGCCTTTTAGCATTGATGGATAATTCATCAATAACAAAATTAACAAAGAAAATTGTTGGAGTACTATATCAGATATTGAAAACCCCAAGCTATAAAAAACTCTCAACTTGACAACAATGACAAAGTGATTGTAACAATAATGAAAAACTACTCCCCTTATATACTACACATAGCTCCTCGGTGAGCACCAAGAAGGGGAAGAATTCCCAACTTCCTCTAAAGATACTCAAGATTATTTTGCACAAAAGCTTGGTAGATATGTCTACTATTTTCTACTTTCTAAGAGCATACTCTAATAAAAATACTCTTTCCTCAAATCTCTCTATGATAAAGGGATATCTAATGTTAATATGTTTTTTTTTTAATAAATCAATAGATTCCTTATCATACAAATAATAGTTGTGTTATAACACATTATCACAATTAGTTTAAGAAAACTGATCCAAGTGCTCTTCAATGTCTCCTTCATCCATCATATCTATATAAACCATGAGTATAGTTAAATATAAGTTGATTCAAATCTAAAAAGGATTATAGAGCCTTGCCTCTTGCTAGCCCAAGCTATTCACCAAGAACCAAAGCATAATGGCTCACCACTCCTACTCCTTCTGTCATCCAAAGATCCATCCCAATAAATCTGTGTGTTTTATTATTGTGACTACTCATCATCCCTTGCCCATTTTATGGGACCCCTTTAGAATCCTCTATTTTTCTATAAGTGATGGAGATAAGTGTAATATCCACCGTGGAAACCCCATACTTCTTAGAGCACATGGCAATGCTAATCATGGATTGGTCAAGCCTCATAGAATCCTCACCACACCCCAAGTTTCACTCTCTAGAGTCCATAATCCTTGGAGTGAAATTCCATGATGATGAAGGATTTCATCTTGCAAAGACAAATCCATGACCACTTCCAAAGCATGCTCTCCCACATCCTCGAAGCAGGTTTTCACCCTACCATGGAAAGTCTTTCATGGATGAAAATCCATTTGACTATGAAAGCTTCTTCCTCCTATATTTTTATGATGTCCATTATGGATGGAATCCATGACCCAACCAAAATCCTACACTTCAATAAAAACTAACAACACTTTTTGCATTGCTATGGATAGAATCCATTAGACACTTGAAACCACACCCTCCTACATTTGAGGAGCATATTCTTAGTAGCTATCTAGATATTTCCATGGCAATAAAATCCATGACACTCTAAAATCCCAACCTTTACCTTTTAGTATATATTATTATGAGCCACAATTATTTTCCAAAAAAACAAAGACTCAAGACTTGTGAAATTTTTA
This sequence comes from Cupressus sempervirens, assembly GCA_028749045.1. Taxonomy (NCBI): domain Eukaryota; kingdom Viridiplantae; phylum Streptophyta; class Pinopsida; order Cupressales; family Cupressaceae; genus Cupressus; species Cupressus sempervirens. Next base: position 11,564,765 of record CM053786.1, read on the forward strand.
AAATTTTGGAAATTCTTTAAGATTCCAAAACTTTGGGAAATTTGAAAAAATGTTCATATAGTGAAAGATTTCATGAAAATTCAAAATATTATTGAAATACAAAAAAGTGTGAAAATATTTAAATCCAAAAGGGTAAAAATCAAAATATTTGGTGGAGGATTAAAAAGTCTAGCTCATTCAATATCCCATTTTTTTATACAACCAACTTGAGGGATTTTCTTTAGATCTAGTCAAGCTTTTGAGGTACCCAATGATTAAGATGGTCTTTTTGGAGATTATTTAACAACTCTCTATTTGTGATAAGATTATAAAGGGAAACAATATTTTGGGATTGTGATTCCAAATTTCTATTAGAGAAAGAAAATTTGAGATATGCTCATGTTTGAAGGTAGTAGAGAGATCAATAGATGAGTTCCACTTCTTTCATTTTTAACTTTATAAAAAAAATCTGAGTTCAAACCCTATAACAAGATCAAAGTAGTAGTGGGATTATAATACAAACATAAATATTATCTCAAAGAATTTTAGGAAAATATTACAAAAAAGGACAACTAAATAGAGGATGCATTCAAGAATATCATTAAACAAGGTTAGAGCATGAAACATTTTTCTAGCTCTTGATTAGATGGACAAGGAATCATATAATGTACAAAAATGATTCAAGATAGAGTGTGTAATTCATCCATGTGAATGAAAACCTACTATTGAATCTCATCTTGGAATTTATAAATTGGTACATTGAACATAAACTTAGTACACTTGTTGGGCCAGTAAACAAATTCACATATAAATTAATTGGAGATCGACCACTTAGGCTTGAACTTCGTAGGACAAAAGTTAGCTCAATAAACACAGCCATAATCCAATAGCCTCAATAGAAAATAGAAGTTTATAATTTCACCCTCTTCACAAAGTTACACTCCTAGTGTACAATGCATATAAACCTTTTACAAATAAGAAGTTGTTACAAGAATAATGAGATTTGAGTGAGAAGAAAGTTTGACAAGGCTAGTACATGACAGATTGAGAATAAATGCCAGTGAAAAATTTGCACAAGAAAGGAAAAGATCAAGATATGGCTATGGAGGAAAGTTTCATTTCTATATTGAAGTAAGAAATCATGGAAGTGAAGGTTCATCTAGAAGAGGAAGAGATTCATATAGAAACAACATAGATTTGTATTGTAGAGGTGGTAGGTCTTGAACTGTAAGTGACTATTTGAAGAGGTGGAGAGGAGATAAACATCCAAGTATGTCCAAGGAAACAATAGTTGGTAATCTTTGGAGATTAAAGTATACCTTTTTCTAGAATGGGTGACTATAGTTGATAAGACAAAGGATTAGATCAAAAGAAATGAGTAATAAAAAGAAAGAAAAGGATTTAAGAAAGAAAAAAGAGAAATGAAGGCATTGTGTTGATTCATAAAGAACTTGCCTCATGCAGTGAGAGATGAAGGTCTATCCTTAATTTCTCTAATAGGCATTTCAATGAAACAATCTAGATGATATTAATAGGATAAAGTGAACTACTCAAGATATGAAAGTTTGGGTTGAAACAACTTAGGTATAATTCTTCAAGAATATAGGAGAATTTGTTTAGGTGCATAGTAGAGCATTAGCTATACTCTCCATAATCTAGTACATTGAGGAATTATGGGAAGATGAGCATATTTATTTTAACTTTCCTTTTATATGTTATGAGAAATATGAGCTATGTTGAGATATACATAATTAACTAGTCCATTGCAAAAATAAGGTATTAAATCTCAAAATTAGTTTGTTCAGAATGAAAAATTTAAAGTTGTAAGTTATCTAGGCATCCATTTGAAGTATTTTTGGTTATTTTTTAGAGAAATTTCTTGATGTTGTAAAACTATCTAATTTGTTTGATCTAAAGAAAATGATTTTTTTCTCGAGTGTGAAGAATGATCTTTGAAAAAAATGATTTTGTTCTCAAGTGTAAAGAATCATGCTATTTATGAGGAATATGTGGAATAGAATATTAAAATATACATGTTATAGTAGGGACTTGATATTTTTGAATAGATTGAACTAGTTTTACAAATCTCTATCATTTCTCTTATAAAGCTGGATAGATCCATCAATCTTTCGTGATAAGACTTGCAACTGTTATTGGAGGCTAGAATTTTGTTATGAATGATACAACTTGCCCAAAAATGTGATTACAACTAGTTGGCCTAGAATTCAACATTTATCCCCACCTGTCATATGATTTTTCTATGATGGTTTGATCATTTTGATGCCTTTCATTTTACATTTTATAAAAAAAAATCGTTGTCATTTTCTATTTTTTAATAATTAATATCAAATTTATTAGTTCAAAAAATTATAAATTAATAATATTATATAATAAATTATATAGAAACATACATACATATATATATAAAGTTTCTAGATTCATATTAAAATAGAATATTCATATCTATCACTTTAAAATACATAAACAAAAAAAAGTGTATATTATAATTATAAAGTAAATTACTATATTATTTATAATAAATTTTGATGATTAGAATAAATATAACATGTCAGTATATAGAGTTAAAGAAACTTTTATAGTTAAAAAGTGTGAAAACGGCCATTACGATCATCAAATTCTAGCCTGACAGCCAATTGCTAATTTCATTAGCGGAGAACTTCCCACTTTCCTCTTAAGCATTACACTCCACTTTTGGTAGCTATAAATAGATTTCTTTAATAGAATCATGATTTGCAAAATGATGTTACCCATTTTCAAAGCCATTATATTTCTAAATTCTTAAAAGTCTCTTCATATTGCAATAAGTCTTCCTTTCTATGGTCAAATATTTGTCATTGCAGATGCAACTGTTGAAATTTTCTCGCAGACTTCAACATCGCCTTAAAGAAAGCAGGAGAAATGTTAGAAACGAAGTTACTTTTGGAGTGAGTTGTCACAATTTTAGAGTGAATACACGAATATTTCTATTATTAGCCCTATTTTTTCTAGTTTTGAGATTGCTTTCCATTCAATTTTTCTCAAATAGATGTATAACAATGAATAATTTTGCTTTCAAACAATGATAAATGGAAACAATTATATTTTTTTCAGTTTGAACTGAACGTTTTGAGTGATCTTCAAGATTACAGTTTTAGGTATTAATATATTTGTTCCATTTTCTTTAAAAGATCACAATAATTCAAATCAATTCAATGTTGTTTACACTTTTCATAAGAATCACAATAGAAGTGGTCAATTTGAATACATTATTAAAGATGTATTTTCTATCTTCAAGTGCATTATAATTTCTAGCAATTTATTTAAATTTTTTAATAAGTTATAATGATTTCTCTTTTCACCAATAAAATGAGTGACAAAGATTTCTTTTAATAGTCTCTGTTGCACTTGTCTTCAGTAAGTATTTTTTCAAATTATCATTTTAATTTCTTATGCCAACTATTATTTAAAAATTTTCTTGACATAAATCTTATTTAATCTTATCTTACTTTTATTGTTTAATAGATATGTTTACTTTTATTTTGGACCCAATTTGAAGCTTACTTTCTTATGAACAAGAGTAGTCTTTTGTACAATTAAAGATGAAATTTTGTTAAAAACTTTAGCTTCATAGAAAACTTGCCTAATTTGAAGCAAGAGTCATTTTCCTTACAAATTTCATCTTTAATGATTTATTTTTTCTTTGTTACTCTCTTATATAAGATCTATTGACTTATCTAGGTCTTACTCCATAACCTATCATATTTATTTATTGCAGCCACATTATTCCCAAGTCTTCATACATTTAGTCTTAAGAAAATTCTAATGAAAATATATAGCATCCAAAAACAATCATATGATAAAAGAGCATTATTAAAATTAACGAAGAAATTTAAGAGATACAACAGGTACCAGTAATTTTATTGATTTTGTTTAGTCTTTTAATACGCTTTTGTATTCACTTTACACTATTATTGAATTAGTTTTACAGATATGGCACTCAATTATTTTTACCTCATTGCAATATTTCAAAAGTTTAAATATTCTTTATGAATTAAAAATATTTTTAAAATTGTTTATTTGGATTATGATTGGTTGAGTTCATTGGGAGCTCCTCCATATTGCCAAGATTTTTGGAGGCTATTTATCAATATAGTTAGTAAATTTAATTAATTTAAATTAAAAATATGTATTGATTATTTGTTTATTTTCAAATCATTAAATTTGGAATTTCATATAGTTACAAGTATATTACAATAAAACAACTAACAAAAAAAAATTAGAATTTCTAAATTTATTATTTCTATTTTGACATCAACCATTTAGAATTTTGAAATGAAGTTTTTAAAAAAAATCTATTTAGAAGTCAAATTTGGCCAAGAAGTGGGAATCATTACTATGGTTTGACACTATGAAATCTTGTTGCTAGTAGTGCTTCAAGTTTTTCTACATCCTCCTCATCTGTATCATTGTCACTTGAAACATATGAATTGTGTCTTATCAATCCCAAAGTGACCTCCTAATGTGCCACAATGCTTTTCTCTGATCCAATTTTCTCTCATAAAGCATTTTGGAATACAAAGTTGACACCCTTTAAGCAAAATTCCATTCTACAACAAGTGTTGAGAATATGTATTGTTATAGGCATCAAATAGAGTAGAGAAAATGTTATGGATATCACAAAAATCTAGATCATCTTTGTATAGGTGTCTGATGGCATCAATTCCCATGCTTTGTACCTGCACTTCTTCAACCAAGCTAATTGTCTTGCTAAGAGCATCTGCTAACTTATTTTTAGTACCTTTCTTATGCTTTATAGAAAATGTGAAGGATTGGAGTTCTTCAACCCAGTGCATGGTTATATGTAGAGACAATGAATTCTTTTGAAAGAAAATAGTGCCTCTATATCTTGATGGCCTAAACCATAACATATAGTTCTAGGTCATAAGTGATGTATTCCGTCTAGGCATCATTTAGTTTTTTCAGAGAAGAATTTCATTGGTTTTCTCTCTTGATTGAGGACTACATGTATGGTTGGGTTCCTGCCACCCTTGATGGTAACAAGTAAAGGTGCACAAATGTGACTGAATTTTTTGACAAATTTCCTATTAAAGATTGCCAATCTATGGAATCTCCTAACTTCCTGTGGGGTCTTAGGTGTTGCCCAATTGAGGATAGCCTCTACCTTTTCAAGATCCATTTTCAAAGTTCCCTTTGAGATGACAAAACCCAAAAAATGTCAACTCTATTTGCATTAATTCACATTATTCTAGATTTATTGCAAGTTTCTTCTCATGTAGCCTTTGGAGGACTTGTTCCAAGTGTTTCATATGTACTCCCCTGGTGTTGTTGAAGACCAATATGTCATCTAGGTAGACCAGTACAAATTATCCTATGAATTTGTGAAGCACTTTATTCATCAGCCCCATGAATGCGCAACAAACACTACTAAGACCAAATGGCATTACAAGTCATTCATACAATCTCTCAGCGGTTTTAAATGTTGCTTTCCACTCATCTCTAGGGCTTATTCTTATGCAATGATAACTTGCTTTAAGGTCTATTTTAGAGGAATAAAATTCTCCTCCAAGTTCTTATAATAGATCTTCTATTCTATGTAAAGGGAACCTACACCTGATTGTTATTTTGTTTATTGCCCTAGAGTCAGTGCATAGTCTTCATTTACCATCATTTTTAGGGGCCAAAACACTAGGAAATACACAAGGGTTGAGACTCTTTTGTAGGAGTCATTTTTCCAACAGATCATTGATTTTCATAGAAACCTTTTCATTCTAATCAAAAGTGAGTTTGTATGAAGCTCTGTTGGGTAGGGAAACACATGGAATGAAGTCTATTTGGTGAGATATGTCCCTTAATGGTGGGAGTTCATCTGGTGTGTCCCATGAAATCATTCCCTTATACTTCTACAATAGATAGTCCACTTCCTTTGGTTCTTCTTTGTGCATTACTTTCATCTTTGGTTTGAAGATTAGGGAATACCCTACCATAGAATCTTGAATGGTGTTTATCATTTCTTGTTCTCTTGCCATAATGACTAACTTTTCATTTGATTTTTCTAAGTCAGGATCAGAAAGAGGGGGTAGGTTATATTTATGACCACCTTGCTTGATATGGTATTTGTTTGTGACACCGAGATTAGGTCATACTACCATGGAAACCCTAGGAAAAGGCAACATATATACATATCTAAAACATCACAAAGGACTCTATCCTTGTAGTCTATGATTGAAAAATCTACCCAAGCATATTCATTTATAAGGGCATTTTGTCCTTTTTTCAACCAAGATACATGGGAGGGCTTTGGGTGGGGTATTTTCTCCAATTTTAATATGCCTACCATTTCATTGCACACAAGATGTTCACTAGAATCAAAATAAATGACTACCTTTCATACATTTCCATGACTCTTGCAATTTGTCTTGAAGAGAGTCTTTCTTTCAGAAAGCTCCACTAGTATAGGTGCTTGGATCAGGGTTCTCTCCATCATGAGGGTACCACCTTCTTCATTATTATAGTCTCTTCCATTGTCATCATCATCATCTTACACAAGATTGTCTCTTCTCTCTCAGTGGTTATTTTGCATCTCAGAATACTTGTTGGTATAGTGACCTATCTAGTTGCAATTGTAGCAAATGATTTTCCCATTGTTTCTTCCACCATTTCTACCTCTTCCATTGTCTCTCCTTCATCTATATCCACCTCTTGAACTTATTTTCCCTTTGGTGTTCTCTTTATTGAAATCTCCTCATGGCCTATTGTTTTGTGTTCCTCTTCCTCCACAGTTTCCTTTTCCTCTATAATTCTTCCCTTTACCTCTACCACTTTGTTCATTTCTTCTTTTGATATTTTCTTCAACCTTGAGTGCCAATTGGTAGCACTAGTTTACAATGACAGGGCTTGTTAGACTAAGTTCATCTTGAATGGTGATCCTTATTCCTTGCATATATCTAGCAAGTTTCACACTTTCAGGTTCAACAAGATTATATTTCATTACTAATCTCTGAAATTCTTTATTGTAGGTAGAGATATCTATCTCTTTTTGCCTCAAACTCATCCTTTTCTTATGAAGTTGGACGTCATAATCTTTAGGGACATAGGTCTCCCTAAGTAGGGCCACCATATTATTCCATGTGGTGACTAAATTCTTCTAATTCTTCACCCTATTATCTTCAGTGAAGTTCCAAGATATAAGTGTACAACCTCTAAGCTTGGACTTTGCAATTTTCACCCTCTAGTTTTAAGGGATACCTTCATAATCAGATAAATTATCTAGGCATCTACCCAATCCATTACATCATCTAGGTCCATCTTACCATTGTATGTAGGTAAATGAAGCTTGGCATCCATGGTTCTCCTCTCCATAGATTTTGGATTCTTCACAAGAAGCCTTTGCTCAATAGGCCATTCTTCTTCCTCCTACTCAAGGGGTTCTTCATCACTTCCTTGTTTAACCTCTTTGAAGTTTTCATCACTTTTGTTATGAAGCTCTTCCTTAAGCTTTTCCATCTCTTGCCTCATTAACTGCATTTTCTTATTCCTTTGTTCATATTTCCTTAGTATTTTTTCTCTAAGTTACTTTATTATCTCTACTTTGGTCATCCTTATTGATAACCCTCCATCATCTTCTCCATCGATGCTGTTGGTATATCTTTACCCTAAGAGATCTTAGGTTTCTCTGATACCACTTGATTTAGACCTCTCCCTTAATTAGGAAACTTTTTTTATGGTTTTTCCTTAGGTTTTTTCTTCTACAACCATGACAAACTTATGAGAGGGCTCTACACCTTTCTAAAATCTTACATACAAAACATCAACTAGGTACTCCTTTATGAGTATAACAATATTATTAGAGAAACATAACCACTTTCCTTTTTATTGCTTGGAATGGGAACCTAGCTGTTATGAGGGGAATGGAAAGGTTCCAAATCATCATTGGTTCTTAAGGTAGTGGGATACCATAGCCTTTCCTATGCCCAAAAGATTTAATAATAATTCTAACTTTTAGGCTTAGTAGCCTATTAGCCCTAGAAATAAGGAATTTGGGTTTTAGTTATAAAGTTGTCCAAAGAAGCTAGCAAAAAAAGTAGATAGTTATATACACTTTTGGAATTTTTTTTATACTCCAAGGTTTCAGACTCCAACCAACTAGGTGACTACTGAAACTTGATTGTAGCAACATACATAATTAGGCCTAATTGGCTAGGTTTGTGAAGGAAGTCTTCACTAGTAAAATATCTAGGTTTAGCCATTAGTTGGAATACTTGGGGGGATCTATATGAGACCAAAATCTACCATCAAACTTGATTTATCTATTCCCAAAGTACTTCAATAACTTCAGTCTCTGTTATCATGAACCAAACACAAGGATTTTTTGCCTAGGGCTAAGCTGCAAAAATAGAAAACTTAATTCACATCTCCTATCCTTCTAGAATCCTATATTATAGTGTCCTAACTTGCATTTTCATTAGTGAAAAGGAATTTCTAGTATAGAAAAGAAAGTTAGGGCATTTTTTCCAAAAACTATCAATGAATGGAGGGTTTTGGTGCACTTGAGAGAGAGATTTGATAACTTTTTCCTTAAACCTCCTTATAACTTAAAACTAATTGTATTTCCTTCCTATATCATCCTAGATGTTGACTTAGACATTTATTTTCTTCCTTCATTCTATACCAATCCATACACACATGTTTTGCAATCAAATTATAGGAAAAATAAGGAGTTCTTATTGATTTCAATTGCAAAAATAAATTATGTGTCTTCCACCCACTTGAAAGGGATATATGAAGACCTTTCTCAACTAATCAAACCAATTTTCAAAGGTTGTGACCCTTGGGAGGTTACAATGCAAATGTTAACATTTTTCAAAAGTAGCTAAGTAACTTATTGTAATTTATGAAAAATGTGCTCCTTTTCTATGCTAGGACCTTGCTCTAGTGTCCTAGCGACCTAAAACATAATTGTAAGCCTAAGAAAACAAATAACCTATCCTATGACTAAAATGAGCCCAATGACCATAGTTAAAAGCCAATGGTTTATAGAACACCAATGGTGACTGGGCCTTACAAGTAGGCTTACTCGTAATGAAAAACAACTTCTAAAGTTTAAACAAGAATCTTGGGCATGAATTCCCTTGAGTGAATCTCAAGAAGATCTTGGAAGGATGAATGCCCTGGAGAGTGGAGGTGTAGGTTCTCCTACACCATGGAGGAATGGTTGTGGTAGATCATTTAAACATGTTCAATATGGTGATTTCACAACTGACGTATTTTGGTGTATATGTTAGTGAAGAAGAGTGTTGCATGCTACTAGCATGCTTGTTTTCTGATTCATGGGATCATCTTGTGATGGCCATTGGAAGTACCACCACCCAATTGAAATTGGATGAAGTGGGTGTTGCACTTTTGTCAAAGGAGATGTGGAGGAAATCTTCTAAGGTGGCTAAGGAGACTTTCATTTTCCAAGACAGAGTGAAGGAAAAAAGAAAGAAGGAAATTAAGCTTGAATGCTCTAGGAAGAAGTCCAAAATGAAGTGTTGGAATTATAGGTAGATTGGTAATATCTAAAAGGATTAAAAAGAAAATAAGAATAAGAAAATGGAGAGTTCTTCTAATTTTGAGTTTTCTCATAAGGATGATGAAGATGCAAGTAGTCCTACTTTGGCTAATCAACCATTTGATGATGACTTGTTAGAGTAATTCAATATTCATGGGAAGATGTTTGTCATGATTAAATGTGTGACTTAGCACCACCATATAGTGGGAGTTGTTGGAAGTGATGTAGATGACATGTGTAACTTGACATCATGGTTTAGTGGTAGATTTTGGAAATGACAAAGTATTTGATCTTGATCGGTATTGTAGATGTTGAAGGTGTGATATTTTGATGTTGTAGAAGGATCTTTTCACATTTGTTGAAGTACTTTTTGGAGTGTTAATCTTCATGTGACTGAAGATGTTGACATCTTGAGTACTCAATGGAGTCTTTGACAAGAGTGTGGTTTATTTTTTCATTAAATATGTTATGATATGTTTAAATGGAGCATGTAATCTCTCTAGTTAAGACTTTTTAGGTCATCTTGTCATGTTTATATTCGTGAGGCCATAGTTGGAACTTTGAAATTGATCTTGGTTTCATTTCTTTATATTGAGTATATTGATCATTTGCTAGATACTTCATGATATTGCAATGTTGCATTTAGAGTTGGCATTGACTGAGTAGTTATAGGTGCTCATGAATACTTAGAGAGGATGGTGATGTTTTCTCTTGTGATCGGAGATGTGTTTGTTGGAATTATTGGTGCAAGAAGTTTGAGAGACATTCATTTGATATCAGCTAAGGAGAGTTTTCTTAGTTTTGTCATGGTTGGAGACTTGGATATCTTGATGAGTACTCTCATCTTGGTCATAAATTTTTACTTTGTCAAGTGGGAGATTGTTGAGTAATGAAGTATAGTAGAGGTGGAGGCCCCACCATATGGTGGAAGTGAAGTTTGACCATATGGTGGAGGTGAACTCACCATACAAAAAGTCTACAATACCTACTTGCATCATATGGAGTACATTGTACATGAATCAAAAGTATATTAAATAGTGTGAGACATATTTGCATACTATGAAATATATTTATGAGATTAATCAGTGGTATTGCATGTACATTGAAGGTGGTGTGTAGAATCATCTTGATATGGTGAAGCATTATGGAGAAGTTGGTATGAGTGACCAAGGGTTGCATGGCATGTTTGAGGCCCTAATGTCAAAGGGATTTTCAAAGGCCAAAGGGAGTGATCCCATGTTGAAGAGAGTTTCAAAGGTTAAAGGGAATGATCCAATGCTGAAGGGACTCCAAACTAGAGGAGTGAGCATCAGATGGATGAGTGACTGTTGGAATTGTCAAGGTTGGTAGTAACTATTTTTGTGTTATTACTATTAATGCACTAGATTCCATAATGAATTGCACAGTATAAATATCTTTGGAATTCGTTTGGGCTAAAATGGTAAAATTCAAGTTGATTGTAATACAATCTAAACCTATGAGCCTATCCAAAAACTAGGGTTTGTTATATGTAAACTTTATACTGTAATATAAAGTTTCTTGGGGGTTTTTAGTTGGTGGGTTTTTCCTGAAAGGGATTCCCACGTTAAATCTGATATGTATTTATCTTGTGTGCATTTATTTTTCAATATTCTCATTTTTTTTATGCATCTCAATGTTCTAAGGTACATTTACAAGATTTTATATTTCCCTTGTAAATTGGCATTTGGAAGGTGGTTTTCGCAAGTAGCTTTCCTAACAATTAAGTGGAAATTTCTTAGGCCAAAGTTCCAGGAATCACTTTCTTTATGACTATGATTAACCTATGAAAATGCTTTTGATTTATAGAGAAACAAAATTTACCCCAAAGAAGGTCTAAATCTTTTGCATATACCCTTGAATGAATGTTGCATGAATTTCCATCTATAAAATGTTGTTTTTTGTATTGTCAATTTAAAAAAAACTTTTTCCATTTTTTATACAACTTTTAGATTTGTTAGAGTGTTATGTTGGTTTATTTATATTTTGAATCTTCTCAAAAAAAATTTGGATGAAACCTTACCTATCTATATCTATTACAATTCGATGTGCCATAAAATTGTCATTTCTTTGGTTATATTCATATTAAAGCTCTACTGATGACCACAACTATCTCTACCAAATTTTGGTCTCTATTTTTTTTTCATATCCTTTCTCCCTTAATTCTTTGTACTCCTTTCTATTTCTCTCTCATTGGACAAGGCAAGGATGGGATTCAAAGAGTTCAAGCTCATTGTGGCTTAAAATTATCTCACTAAGTTATTTTTTGAATGTTCATCTCAATCATAATTCATAGTGTTTCTTTCAAATTCTAGTGCCCAATATAGATGTAGGAAAACATGTAGAGGGGTGTCTAAAATAGAAAAATAATCACTTGGTCATACTAGAGGAAATTAGATGGGTGGCCACTGTGAATTTCAAGAACTATGTAAGATACAAACAGGCATTGCATGCGGCAAATTCATCTGATTACAATGTATTACACAATCTAGACAAGGAGTAAATCAAAGTAGTTCTTGAAGCATGCATGTTGAGTGTTCGTCCATGTGTGGAGAGCTAGCTTAGCCAAGGCCTGGCTATCATAAGCATACATGATTTTTTCAAGGCCTAGTAAACTATGTTTCTAGAACTCGTGTTAGAATCTTTAGGGTTCTATTGACTACAAAACAATCAAGCCTCAAAATTCAAACTTGTCAATAAAATGTAATATTTTTAATTTTTAATGGAAAAAATAATTAATTAATCTAAAATGTTAAATGGTAGCCAATTTCTAATTGAATGAGGTTGTGTTTCAATAGGCCTGCTATATTTTTTATTCACTTATTTTTTGTACAATATTTCTTTTCCTTACTTTCCTTATATTGAACAACAATCTCATTTTCATCTCTAATTAAGAAGTTATGTCAAAGGAAATTCATTAGTATAAGTTACAACCTGTATTAGGCTGGGTCCCATGGGCACCCACTTCCTTGAAAATAGAGTTGGTGCCACTGATAACTTTTAGGGGTATTTAAAAATGGAAGTGGTCCTATAGATTTGTATTGAATCAGCTTTACAAAAAGATTAGCACCTAAATTCAAGGAATTTGTTTCTCTCGTGAATTTTAAAAATAAAAATATCCTAGCTATGTTAACAATTGTCCATCAATATATGTTCTACTAAACATTCGGGAGAGCCAAATGACATTTTTCCTCCCTATTATATACCAATTGTCCAAGTTCAATTTTTTACAGAATTTATGTGCTTGAAAATAAAAGGATTCTTGGCCAATGAAAAAGACAGGAATTAATAATAAATATTAAGTTGTTATATATAAGTGCTACATATATAACAACACAAGCATAAAATTTCAATTCTCTTTATGCATATAATTTCAAAATTCTACTAAATTAGATACATGTATATAATTTGAACATTATTTAACATTATTCATCGACTATATGCATTTGAATAATAATAAGTGAGGATGATGGATGTTGCACGTCACCAACATAAGTAGGGAGCAGACACACAATAAATGCAATAAAATTGTTTAATGATGCGGTTACTATAGTGCAGCATTCTCGGGTTTCATGGCCATTCACTGGATTATTGATTACCCAGAAATATAATGTTGACAGAAATCTAAAGCTAACTCTGTGGGCATGGTTCTCCAAAACCACGGTGCAGCTGGTCCGAATCTGACATTTATATTTTATGGGATATCCTTCATTGCATGCCACCTGACTCTATCTCTGCAAATAGTCTGCAAATAGTTTAAGTATAAAGCAGTCAATGTCTCCATTGTTGTTATCTCTAACATTGTTGAAAACATAGACAGGAAAAATTTCGTGCAAATAACGTCATTTCTACACCGTTACAACTTGGCATTCAGCAAAGGTGGCAGGCAGTGAGACGATGTAAATCGAACTGGAAGGAAGCTCATGATGCGTATGCTATTTTAAGATGGTCTTTCTTCCACGACCCTGATATGGAGAATCATGGGGACAGAGCCTTTTTTTGGCGGGGGTTCCATCGATTTTGCCTATAAGAGTCCGCTCTTGGGTTAACCAAATCCATCTCATGTTTCTGGTTTCTAGATCCTTCCCTCTATATGTGATAGAGTACAATGTGAATCCCATTTAACCCAGTTCCGAAATATGGGTGTAGTAGTTTATCAAGTTACAGTATGTGTATGTTTGTGTCTTTCTAGCATTTCCGTTCATAGCCATTTCTTTTTAAGTGACATGTCTTGATCTTGTTGCTTTCTGGGGTTTAGAAAGATAACCTGGTTTTAGGAAGATTGTGTGAATATTAGGTTTGAATCATAAACTATAGATTCAGTCACCCTTCAGTCAAAGTGTTTCGTTAATGCCTTGTGTTTGCGTTTCTTCTTGACGCCATCTATCATGCAGAGTTTTGGTACAGTTGACTAATTTTGAAAAAATTGAAAAAAAATTCAGCATTTGATCTTCATGATCTGCATAGTTTGTAGTAAAAAATAACAAACGAATTTTTTTTAAAAATCACTTTATTTTCATGAATCTGGAAAAACCAAGTTTGTCTTTGTTTTGACTTTAGTGCATTTTCTCAGCCTATCCCCTTTTCTGAAGTGGGTTGAGGGTGTAGGGTTTATGGATTTCAATAATAGGGATTTCTTGGGCATGGAGAAGGCAAAGATCAAATCCCAGGTCTTCTGCTCACCTGTGAAGAGAAAAAGAAAATATAGTTGCAGTCTGGATTTATTTAGTGGAAGTGCATGTGAGAGTGTTGATGGGATTACTGAGAATCCAGGCAATAGTAATAGTATTAGTTCAGTGAGTTCATATCCAGTGGAGGAGCTAAAGGAGCAGGACCTTATTAGCCGTCTCATGAAGAGTTATAGGAGTTCTATGTACAATACTTTTTGCCCTGATGTGGATTGTACACTGTCTCTGGGTATACCCCATACTTTGCCAACTCCAGATGAACAACGATGCATGGATATGTTCAAGAAAACCAGCATGGAAGAAGTAATGGAAGTAATGAAGTCTACACTTTTTCCCAACAAGGTAGGTACTAACATCATTTTATTTATAAATCTTTACTGAGAGTCAGATAGAAAATGCTTTATAAAGTTTAACCATTCACTAGTCACCTCATTATCATTTAGGGTTTGTTGCTTTTATTATAGATAAAGTGTTCTGAGTTAGAATCCTCACCTGTTCTCTTTGGTGACATATACAACATGTCATCGTCATCTTGGTAGAGCACTGCAACTCATGCTGCCAGCACTTTAAATCCAATGTGTGGATCAATGCTCAGGGATTCAAAAGATATTCAGGCACAAACAAGCAATGGTACACCTTTGGCATCTGAACAAGGCCTTGATAACAAACTCAAAAAGGCAAGTACAAATAACTTTGAGAACAATGATAATAGGAACCCGATGAGCAATATTACTTCAGATGAAGCAACAAGATGGTGTTCTACATGCCACGCCACTGCTACGCCATTATGGAGGAGCGGTCCTATGGGCCCCAGGGTAAGTTTATAATACACTTCCTTTTTAAGTCACAATTAAGTTACAGAGATATCAAGATCTTTGCTCTTATATAAGTTCCCTAGGAATTGTATAACCAGTATTGACAGGGTAATGCATCTATTACACCGTCAGATTTATAAGCCCTTCTTTTCACATTATAATTTTATTAAAGTACTTCTCCAATATTATCTAATATATCTAGAAATATACAGATCTATGCTGATTAATAATTGTTTGCTTTTTGGGGTTGATAATTAACAGTCTCTATGCAACGCATGTGGAATCCGATACAAGAAAAAACAGAGGCAAGGTGCATCTACCATGTCTGTTGCAGCAGAGAATAACAATCAGGCTGTACAACCATCACAAAGATAAGAAAGGAAAAATTGTAACTCCAACCGAATACTGCAGAGGAATACCTTTGAAATAAAATACAGAAAAAATCTTTTTTTTCGAGGTTTACATTTAAATCCAATTGTCATATACAGGAGTTTTGAATTTCGTAAGTGAATATGTCATAATAATTTTGAATTTGATACATGATGCGAGATGCTTGGGTAACCATAGATCATTCTAAACAGATATTTTGCACCAGAGCTATAAGACACATTATAATACAAAGAAGGGGCCATCCATCTATTTCTGTGGAGTTGAATTGAGCATCTAACCATCCAATATAAATGAAGATTTTCATGATTATGTCCTACCCCAAACAAAAATAAAAAAAGCGTTCGGAATTTACAAATCTATTTTAATCATTCAAAATAATATCTCCTGAAATATTAGTCTTCACTTTCTGTGAGTTTTTTTCTTGCTTACCCTTTGTCGATTTATTTCCAAATGGAAAACAATAAAGTAAAATTTGAAGTAACGATTATGACAAGAAAAGTTTAAGCATTTAACAATCTATAGATATTTTGAAAATGAATGACTGAATCTTGTTGGAATCGTGCAAATGCACCAGTCGTTCGGTTGATTCTATTATATGATTAAAATATTTAGAATTGTTAGTACAATTAATCGAAATCAATCATATTAAACTTTATTTTTCTGTAATATAAGGAAAACAACTAATTTTATATTAAGATCAAAATCTAAGATTAATCGTTTCTTAATAAACACAACGCTCAAACTTCTCTTTACACAAAGTCTTGACTAGTCATGAACGAATCAAACTTCGGTGAGACTTTTCCTTTGTGACTTCTTTATACCATACAATGAGTTCTTCAGCTTAGGGATATAGAAGTTGTGGAGGCAATGTGATGGAGTTCAAGTCCACTTGATTATGAGTTTTTTTTGGGAGGTTGAATCAAAGATTTTTTAAGATATATTTTAGATCATATAATATAATTTGAATAATTATGATGTTTATAATAGAATAAAATGAAATAATCTATTTAATAATCTTTAATATTAAATTTTAATATCTAATTATAACTAAAATTTATTCTACTCATATTATTTGTAAAAGGTATACAATTTAAGACTGACAAAAAATATTTATAGAACACATGTGAGAAAGAATACTAATCACAATATTTTTAAAATCAAGAACAAATATTTGAATATTAATCATAAATCAAAGTACTAAATATCATATCTTAAAAAAAAAAAAGGTGAACACAAATTGGTTTCAACTTCAAAAGCATATTTTTAATTAATAATAAATTAAAATTAGAAATTAGAAATTTAGAAAAACAATGATTATTTCTGAAATAAAAAAATGAAATGATATAATTGATGGCAATTAATTTACTGTTAGGTAAAGTGAATGAATAATATAGCCTATAGAAAATACAATAAGAATGAATGTGTATGAACACGTGTGTGTTTTATAAATGTAAGCCGTAAATGGTGGCTGAAGACTATTTGAAACTTATGATTGTAAGTAAGGTAATTATCTCTCTAGTTATTACTAACTATATTTTAAAATATTACAAAAATCACTTGCAAATTTTATAAAACAACATCCTTACATTATAGTGAGGATGTATCAATATTACTAACTATATTTTAAAATATTACAAAAATCACTTGCAAATTTTATAAAACAACATCCTTACATTATAGTGAGGATGTATCAATATTTTCTCTCTACGAGAAACAATGAATTGCTCCATATGAAGGATGACACATGGTTAATTTTAATGGAGCATTCAAAGAGAAGTTGCAAATAAGTGGGTCAAGTTGTATTGCGTTTCATCATAATGGAAAGGTGTTATCCATGAAGAGTGAATTTTTTGGAGTAACTTTAAATAATGATGAAAAACTTGGAGTAGTCTTGGTAGATTTAAATTATAGACAAGTGCCAAATAGTGGCTTAGCATTTACCTTTAGTTTTTATATAAATATAATTATTGATATATTATAACTAAATTATAATATGAAAATAGTAATATTTTCATAATAATAATAAAAACTAATATATCTTAACAAATTATATAATACAAATAATATTATTTTTTTTAGTATTTTTGAACCACAAAAATTATATTATATGAAAGTACAATATACAAATATAAAAATTTAAATCAATGCACTTACATTCAAAAAAACTATTAAACATTAATGAATGACATTAGCTTAATAAAATTTAGTGTTAAAAAATATTATTTTTAAAATCCATTATAGGGGCCAATATAAGAGGTAAATGAGTTCACCCAATAAAATTGTAAACTGTTTTCTAAAAATTGTAAGTTAAAAATCTTACATCTATAATATCCAACGTAATAGTTTGATAAGTAAATTTAAAGAATAATTCTTGCAAACAGATAGAAAACATAGATTTCAATCACTGGTTAAAGTATAAAATTCAAAATGTATCAATAAAACTAAAATTTACTAATAGTTTGAAACTTAAAAAATTAGATGCAATGATATGGGAAGCAATTGATAAGTCCAGGAGTTTAAGATTGTCCCTGTTAATTGTGAGTTGAATGAGTTGGTTCATTTAGTGCAATCAAAGCCTATGACACAATATGCTTACATGATAACTATGGTGTACAAAGTCCCAAATTTTTTTTTTTTATCAATTGTGCATCCTAATAGGAATGAAATGACTAGGGCCCCTTGATATTGATTATGAATATAGAGGATTTTGGGAAGTACTTGTGAGCATTACATAAAAGGTCAATTTGTATACATCTTATGGCCCTTTAGAGGATAAAAATGTCTCATCTTCATTAGAGTTTGGTAACAAGTAGAGATAGACAACAATGGGCACAACTCTATATCTAGAATGTAAGAAATGGGAAATAGCTTTCATTCGGGTGCTGATTGAAAAGAGGCTTGATTAAATATTTATAATAAACCACTTTCTTCTAATTCATGTGCTCAAAGTGGTTATGAGAGAAGAGTTTCTTAGGTCTTATCACACACCTAGAGTTGACTATGTTTTTAGCAATATCATTGGATGCACAAAGCAATTTTTTGCATAAAATGTTTATATGGAGATGTTATTTAGAAGACATAGATGAGTTTTTTGGGAATATTAACAATTATAAGTGAAATTGGTCAACTAAAGACTACTATATAATTAGACAATAGAGAAAGGAGGTGTTGAAAACCAATTGATTGACTCATCAAACCCTTCTCTTCATAGTAAATAGGAGATTGTGGGAGAATCAATTCTGTTGCATTCTTTTAAACTTTTGAAGTTCATTTTAGAAAATGGTGTTGCTAGTTGCTAAATCATCTTGTCATAAATTATTAGACACTAGGGGAAGGAGATGTGGAAAACTAGTTGATTCCCTCATCAAACAATCCTCTTCTTAATGGAAAGAAAATTGTGGTAGAATGGAGTACGTCAGTAGAAGGACGTAGCAATAGTCAAATTTGAAGCAAGTTCTCACAATAGTGAAGATTTAATTGAAAATAGAAAAGGAAAAATAATAACATATTATTAATTATAATTTGATTGCTGCATGTTTTGCAACACAACCTTAATTTATTTATTCTTTTGTAATCTCCATGCAAAATTACCTTAAGTAAGAACATTAAAAGGAAGCCAGATGAAGGAAACAATAGGTAGTGGAATTATGAATGAGAAGATGGCATACAAGGTAAAAGAAGAGGAAGTTGGAATGATTGTCTTCAGTATTGATCAATATAAAGCCCCTTGTCCTCATGGGTTTCCTCCTGCTTTCTTCTAGGAATTTTGGTACATTGTCAAATGTGACATCATCCATGTTTCTCATGACTTTCTAAGGATAGGAAGCTGTTGAAGGAACTTAACCATACATTGATTGTTCTTATTCCTAAGATAGAGGACCCTCAGAGACTGGAAGACTTTAGACCCATTAGCCTTTATGACACAATTTATAAGGTTCTTGCTAAGGTTATGGTGAATCGCATCAATCCACTCTTGGACAAATTCATTGACCCCTTTCATAATGGCTTCAAGCCTGGGAGATAGATTCTTGATGCAGTTATAACCACCCATGAGATTATACACTCTATGGAAAGGTCTAAGTTCACCCAAGTATAGAACTTAAATAGGATATTTCCAAAGCTTATGATAAGATCAATCATGAATTCTTCTTTTCTATTGTTGCCAAACTTGGCTTTAATGAGAATGCTAATAGCATTCTAAAAAATGTTTTCACCTTTGTTACTTTCTCCATAAACATTAATAGAGCCCCTAACAATTGCATTTCTTCCTATCAAGGTCTTCACCAAGATGGCCCCCTATCTCCCTACCTTTTTATTATTGTAGTAGAAGTGCAAAGCAAAAATTTAATTTCTTTGACTAACTTTGATAGAATTAAGAAACTTGTCTCCTGGTGCCAACCACAAATCATATAATAGTTTATGGATGATACATTCTTATTTGGTATCTCCACCATCCATGATGCTAGAGAATGAAAAGACACATTGAATCGGTATGTCCTAGTCTCTAGTCAATGCATAAATTACCAAAAAAATAAAGTCTTTTTCTTTAACACCATTGCTAGTTTGAGAGAAAAGGTGATATGTATTGTTTGCGACGAGGACATGTCCCTCATAGATACTTATCTTGGTCTACCACTTACAATAAAGGAAGTCCCCAATAATTTTTGGAAGGGTTTGGTTGAACTCTTCCAAAAAGGGATATGGGTTGGAAAGGAAAAATCCTGAGTAATGTTGGGAAACTCCATCTTTTTTCTATCTCCCTAGAGGGAATCTTGGTGTATTTCCTCTCCATTTTAAAAGTCTCTGGTAGGTCTAGAGACATTATTGACAAAATCCAATGGAACTTCTTATGGTTCAGCATTGAAGAGAATTCACAAATGAATTTGGTTAGCTAGGAGAGTGTCTATCAACCAAAAGCTCTTGGAGGTCTAAACTTAAGAAGAACATGACACTTGACCAAGCCCCTATTAACCAAAATTAGCTAGAAATTGGTGAGCTCCTAGCGTAGCTGGTGTAACATCATCAAGGCTAAATATCTTGAAAGATTGTCACCCCACTGATTTCCTTAGGTGTTGGATCTCCCTAGGACTCCAAGATCTAGAACAATGTTGTTAAAACTACAAAGATTCTGAAAAAGGGGTGTCACTAAATTATGGGGAAGGGTAATTCTTTTGACTTCTAGGAGGATCAATGGATTCATGATAACCAACTCATGCATATTAAGTTCTTACCTTTGTGTGAGAAGTGTACTAGATTGTATGGCCGTCAAATTTAAAACTTCATTACCCCTAAAAGACAATGGGTTACTTTCCAAAACCTTGAACCTATGGAGTTTGTTTTTGTTCAAGACCTACAGGACCTTCTCCAGACCTATAGGATCCCCCTCACTTTGATTGGGGACTCCTTAATATGAAAAATCACACCCTTGAGGGAGTTTATAGTCAAGTCTTCTTATCTCTATTGGGAGGGGGGTGGGGGGGAAGTGGCCCAAGTTGATTGGAGAAAATTCCAACACCCTTGGATCTTACCAAGGATAAACTTCTTTTGGTGGACGACTTTGCATGGGTCAATCCTCACTATTGATAACCTCAAGTGTAGAGGGTGTCAGCTCTCTAACTACTATATTTTATGCCTCCAAGATGTGGAATCTATTCCACGCCTACTTATCCACTGCCCCTTTGCCACAATTGTGTGGAGGGGAGTACTTTCCCTATGGGAGGTTTAGTAGTGTATGGAGAGTGAATTGTTATTCACTAGAATGGTCTGGTTGTTCACCCATATCTTAGAAACTTGTGGTTGATTATCATCCCATATGTTACTTGGCATATTTGGAAGGAAAGGAACAATATGATCTTTTAGGAAACAAGCCACTACTATTTTCATGATGGCCCAATAAATTATCAGGTTCATAAAAGAATGCAATGGGATATGGCATTAGAAGCTCCCCCTCCCCAGAACCCTCTAGGTGTTCTACATCTAAAATGGGCTTTAGCTTGGAATGTTCACTCAATTGTGGAAAAATTCAACAATTCAAAAGTCTTGGCTAGAGAGAAGAGGATATGGTACCCACCCCCTGTGTCTTGGTTTAAACTAAACTTTGATGCTTTGGCAGTAATGGGAAGTACCACAGCTGATGGTGTCCTTCATAATAGTACGAGAAACATGTTGATTGCCTATGTATTGCCCAATTTAGTAGTGCAAATTGAATACTAACTATTAATGAAAGAATTCACAAAACCAAATAAGCAAACACTTATGATAGGACCAAGGTTATCACCAAGAAGGAAGGCAAACGAAGAATGGTGAGATCCTTGGGTGTAACCTGTGATGACTTAGATATGTCTCTAATAGACAGGGGATGTATGCTCATGTTGTGCTCAAACTTCCAATAGATGGGTGTTTTATCAAGCATGTAGATGGTAAAGGGTTTCAACAATGGAGGTGTGGATGGATTTTAGCATGGTAATCGTGTAAAATAGCTATGATGTAGTGATTAGTGGGGCCAAGGGGTAGAGAGATGGATGCTCAGGATGTAAGGATGGAAGAATGGTGAGGGAGGGCTAGGATTCTTTGAAAGCGGAGCACATGGATTGTGCTTGTTTGGAGCCAATAGGGGAGTGAGACTTGTCACAAAGAGGATGAGTGTGAGGGGATGGGATAATGTTTAGTTAAAGGGGGTAATGAGGGAGGAAGAGTGTGGAAGAGGGATGTAAGAAGCATTTAATGGCATGTAAGAGCCAAAAATTCTCTTGGATAGGGATGGAAGAGGACAAGGGGAACTTGTTGAATTTGGCTTGGGTTACCAAATCTTAACCTTTGCTTAATGTTGTGCACATGTTTAGGAGGGGGATTAGACTTAGTTTAGGAAGGGAGTTAGAGGGCAAGTGGCATAGCTTTGATGGGATGGGTTAGTTAGGTGGCTAAGTGAGTCTAGTATGGGTGAATGATTTGGATTAAGGGTAAAGGTAAGGTTTAGGGATGGTTTGAAGGGTTAGAATGATTTATTAAATGATTTATTTAATAAATTGGGGATGTTGGACTAAATTAAATGAATTTGAGGATTTATTTAATTTAATAGCAGAATAGAGATTTTATTGATAAATTGATTTTGGGTTATCATTTGATTTTATCAATTAGACTATAGTTAATTAAATTAATTAATTAACTAGGGCATGAAAAGTAATTAATTAAATAATAAATATTTAATCAGTAATGTCTTAGGAGATGACTAAATATGATTACATAATGTTGTAATTAGATCTAGGTGTCTATAGCCTATACTGGAAATTGTGGAGGAACAATGAAGTTGAATCTTTGGTACTCCTATGGGAATTGAGAATTGTGAGGGCTCGAGGAATCAATAAGTTTTCCATTGAGGAGGACTCTATGCTTATCATTAAGACTACTAAGGGAGTGGGCCAATACAATTAGTTAACTAAAGTCTTAATCGATGAAATCCAAATTTTGATAGAAAATTACCATGAGATCCAAGTCAGTCACATTTACCGGGAAGGGAATGGCATTGTGGATGAGTTGGTCAAATTTGGCCATGGTGTCATGAGATTAGTGGAATGGGAGGACATCAAATTATTTCCATCATCAATGCAAGTGGTGATTGAAAGGGCACGTACTTTCAGTAATGTGTTATGAATAATCAAAATAGGTGGCAATCTTTCATTTTACTATGTGGGCATGAGGAGAAGGTGCTTCATAAAAGGCTTATTTGGAAATATTGTATGATGATGTGCATTAATTTTTTGACTATCGTGAGTATTGACTCCTATCGAAAAAGGACATAGAGGCTAGATTTAGTGAGATATAAAGAACAACTGACTAATAATCAAAATAACAAGTTGCTAAATTTTTGCACAAACTACAGTTGGCATCTGTCATTTATGGATGAAGAGAGGTCACTCACACATGTCATGGTGGGTAGATTTTTGTTTTTTAGGAAACCTTGTGGAGTTATGATGATTATGCAATGTCTTTTCATTTTATATTTGATAACTGTCGTACTTGCAACAAGGCTATGTTGGCTGAAAATTTTGTTGTCGATCTGGGTGAAGGCATGGGCATTAGTGACTACATTGGACTAGTGGGTGTGGAGGAAGGTATCCATAGTAGTGAGGCAGCGATGATTTACTTGTAAAAGGGTGACCTATTACTATATACGGATGGTATGGTGAAGCATGACAAGATTTTCTCGATGTGGTTTTTCCAGACTTGGTAAGGCAGAAAGGGGATTGTCAACGGTATGGGATTTGAGATCTTTGAGGAAACCATTGTAAGGGTTAGAGAATTTAATATGGAAGGAAAGAAATGTAAAGGCAGGCTAAGGTTAATAAAGAAGCAAGTTTGCCAAAAAAATTCAAACTCAAGGAGGAACCAACATGAATGCATAGTGGGTTTTCACGTGATGCTCTCCCTAAGCCTTGGGACGCCACTTGCTATGTAATTATGTGGTATATCAGCCTAGAGGAATAGTTTCAAGGAATTTATTATTACCATTTCCCTATTTTGAATCACTTTAGCAATCTTGACCACATTTCCTTCCTGTTTCAGTTATTGCATTCATTGGAAGATTGTCTTTAAAAGGCCAGGAGGAAACATGAGGAAGGTAAAAGCCTCTACCTTATCCATCAAGGGCTTATGAAATTTTTTTACATCTAGCATCTAGCCCAAAACATGTCTATCTTGGTTAACCCCTTGGTCTCTTTCACCCCCAAGTTTCCTTGGACCCAAGCCCTAGCCCTAGCCATTAAAAATTCAAGAAAACCCTGGCTAGGAAGTCAAAATTGACCCTGAGGTTAAAATCAACATCATAGAGTCAAATTTAGATACTAGGAAGGATACATAGTAAAACCAATAAACGTCTCTAATTAGAAAAATTCGTGTTCCCTACTCAAGCATGTTTCCACCTTTAGGTCTTCTAATGGTGATGTCAAACATGCAAGAAAGGAGAGACTTCCTTAGGACAACAAGCCTACCCTCTAGTCCTCTTAGCCCTTCCCATATCTCTAACACCGTAGAGGCTACCTTAGATAGAAGTAGGGGGGAGGATATCACTTCCTCTAGGAAAGAAACTAAAAAAATTGTTGGGAAGAAAGGGAAGCACAACCACAATAAGGCCATATTGGAAAGGTTGGAGTAGTCTATGAAGGACTTGGCTATTAACTAAACTGGTATCTGCTAGAGATTCCAAAGTTTGGTGGAGTTTTCCACCAAATTCATGCACTCTGTGGCCACAACCTTATACTTCTTGCAGGTCAATAAGGAAGAGAAGGACCTGGGAAAAGCTACTAAGATCACATGTTCCATGTATGGGTTTCTAGTAGAGGACTAACTAAAGACCATCTTGGGAAACCCGGTTAAGATGAAGGGAGAGGATGTTGACAAGGATATTCCTGAGGAAAAAGAGGAGGACAAGCATGGGAAGGACGGGGGCAGCTGGCCCTAGTTCTGGTTTTTTTTCGTGTTTTTTTTTATGCTCAAAACTATAAACTTGGTACTCCATGGGGTTTTAGTTTTTATGCTTATGTTGCTTTAGTTTTCACAATTTTTTTGCATATTAGATTGAGGACTAATAGTACAGTAAATTATGCTATTGCCATTTTTTTTTTGAAGTTTTAAGATGGCATATGATAGATAACTGAGAGGTTACCTTTGGCTGATTCCTTATCTTTTTTGTGTTTTGGAGTCAGCCCCCCATCTTTATTGACTACTATGTAATACTCCAAAAATAGATAGTAGAATTTCAAGAAAACTCACAAAGTAGTGAAGATTTAATTGAATATAGAATTTGAACACTATATATTTTACAACACAACCTTAATTAATTATTTAATTTGTTTTGATGAATAGTCTTTTTCTATTAATAAACATATACTAAGAATACAATTCACAAAAAAGGGCTAGGGGATACAAGATCACCCCATGAATGAGTTCAAAGGGCTGTGGCCAAAGCAAAAACACATGACTGCAATCAGAATCATACACTATTCATTAAAAATCTATATATAAGGCAACCTCAGGTGGTGGTTCATCTCTGTCATTGAAGCCCCAATCATCTTTGGGACTAGGGGGTAGGCTAGGAATAGTCAAACCATCTTCAGTAGCAACAACAAGAGGATTAGTGGCAGCCTCTACATCTTTGAACTCTAGCTACAGAGGAGAAATCTCCAGATGTAGGCAAGGCCATTTCCTAAAAAATACCCGATGAGCACCAGGAGGAGGAGTCCGGGACCAACTAGAACTACGATGGGGCGAGGAAGCTGAGCAGTGCCTCCATCCACCAATACCACCACTGGGAGAGTGGTGGTGGAAAGCCAGGGAGTGTAGGGTGTGCAAGTGGCAACTTGAGGAATGATGTCATGAATGGTGGCTATGAGGCATCGAGGTTTCTATTGAGGCATTAGGAGGAAATATAGAAATAGTGTAGGGGGCATTACCCTAGTGGTTCAGTAGCTCCTGTAGGTGAGCTTTCACCTACATCTGCATATTTATATTATTACAAATGCATGCCTTAGTGTAAATTGCAATATTAATATCTACATAGCTATGTGTGAAAAAGGTTTAAGCTTGAATGGCTTGAAAAAATCATGAATCTAATGCCAATAATTTTGGGCATGCCTACAAGACTAGAAGATATGCAAGAAAGACTATGGTTGTCCACAAAAAGGGCATTTGGGATCTAGAACCCCAATATGTTTGAGCTGAGACACCAGGGGAAGACCTTGGAAGGAAAGACACCAAGCAAAATGGGCAATCTTAGGTTTTGTTATGGCACTCCAAATAGTATAAAAGCATTTTCTCCATTGAGGAAGAGAATATTGCACATCCACCATCGATATCCTAGACTTGGCTTATAATTGGAAATTGGAGTGGTAGGATATCACTTCCAATCATGCCACCAAGCCTGAATAGACTAAATACCCACTTTATGAATTAAGTGAATTGGAATTGAAGAGAGCAATAGGTCAAAAGTCTGTCAATCTAAATAAATAAGGTGGTACTATACTTCCATATCTTCCCAAGACCTAAAACTCATGTAAAACCTTGAGAAGAGGTCCTTGGGATTTCTAATACCCTATTTGAAAAAATGTAGAGCACTAGCATCTTGAGTCTTGGCAAGGGAGTACCCTGAATGGAAAATAGGGGAGACCACTAAATGTTCTACTGATTCAAGGAGAGGCCATTGCAGAACTCATCCCTAGCCCAATGAAGCCAAGGATTAATAGCTTCTTAAGATTTCCATATGCTCTTAATGACAAATGATCCCTATATGGTAACTAGCTCATGCATGATGAGAAGGGTGTGGAAACTAATCCCCTTCCAAGCAGGTCTATTGATAGGAAAGCCAGAAGATATGTAATATCAAACCAAAATCTTATAGGCTTCATCTCTACTGATATCATGAATAAACTATTTAGCACAAAATGCAAGGCCTTATTTCTAAGTGGAAAGTAGGCCAAGACCACCAAATTCTTTTGGGAGACGACAAAAGTCCCAGGCAACTCTGTGAAACCCATGATGATCCAAACCAAAAGCCTAAAGAAAATCCTTGAGCAATCTTTCCAATTTTTGATAAGAAGCTTTGGAGGGAGCCCAACAAGAAGAAGAATAAACATGAGAGAGCGCATAATCCAATAATCAAGCTTCTTGGTTATCTTGGCAAGAACAACATTCTAAGGTTCAATAGGCAAAGCCTAGAAAGCAAAAAGAATGCTGAAAGTGAAAAATCTCCTCATTTGTAACCCATTTCCATTGAAACTAGTTGAGCCAAGGTGGAGCTGGCAAGAATGACTAGTGGAAGCAAAACATTTTATGCCATTTAATGGCAGATCCAAAGGCTTGACAAAAGGTGTCCAGGTAGCTAAAAGCATTATTGATGCTTTCTTTTTCCTCTAAAAGAGTGAGAAAGGAATCATATACAAAGTGGCCATTAACTAACTAAGAAGATGATTCAGCCAAGGAAATGCCATGAACCAGTCAAGAAGACACAGAATGAGCTAGCAAATAGCCAAAACCTTCAGCAGCAAGGACATAAAGCATTGGATCCAAAGGGAAACCTTGCCTTATTTATCCAAAAAGGCCAAAAGCCTCTGGTTGTGAATTATTTATGATAATACAAGAATTAGCATCACCAAAGAGCATCTCCATGGACTGTAAAAAATTGGGACCAAAACCCAGAGCCTGGAGCATAACCAAAATAAAGGGCCATTCAATGCGATCATAAGCTTTAGAAAAATAAATCTTTTGAAAGATGGCCTTTTGGTTGGACCTACGAACCCATTCCATACCTTCCTAGATAGAAATAATGTTGTTGAGAATGTCTCTCAACTTAATAAAGCCAATTTGCTTAGAGTGCACAATTAAAGGCAACATGTGCCAAATTTTGAGAGAGAGTTCCTTGACAATAATCTTACAAGACACATTCAGAGGGGTAATGGGCCTCCAATTGCAAATGTTCTATGGATAATCAGCTTTATGTATGAATTTGATATTTCCTTTATTTATAATGGATCCTAAGCTTTTAGAATGATAGGCTTTGAGATAAACTTTGTGCAGATTAGGACCTATATGCTCCCAGAGGTGGTTGTAAAATTTGCATGGAAACCCATCACACCCAGGGGATTTGTTATCAGCCATGGAGTAGACCACCTCTTTAAAGTCTCGAAGGAAAAGAAGTTTCTCATAAAAAGCACATTGTTCAACTGCTAGGTGGTTTGGAATAATAGAGATACACTTTCTGAGAGCTTCCTCCTGAGCAACCAAATTTGCCTATAAAGAATAAACATTCTCATAGTGATGAACAAATGCTTGCATGATGTCAAGAAGATTGGAAATAAATAGAATACTTGCCAAAAAAAGCACCTCCCCAAGCAAAAAGATTAGGTTCCTACAATGAGCTGCACTCCCTAGAAGCCAATATCTGAGATAGTTCCAAACGATCTCCTAGTGAGCCACCCAGAGGCCAATCAAAAGAATTCTTCCATCTATAACCCACAGCCCAAGGTTCAGGTTAAAAGCCTCCTTATAAAGAGCCACCTTATTCCATCCAGTAGAAAGGAAAAAAAAAACAAAGAGCCTGCAAGTGAGGATGAGAGGATAGGAGAGGAGGATGCCCATCCCAAGAATCACTCCAAAATAGAGCCTCAGTGCCTCTATTGTAGATCCAAAATAAAGCCCTCTTCACTAGGTAAGCACCAATCTTGAGGGTATTCCACACCATAGAGCCTCTTCCCTCAAGAGAAAAATTGGAAAGATCTGAAGGTTGAACACTAGGTAAATACTTGTGTGATAGGATACGGGCCCAAAGCTGAGACTGACTAGTACACCAATGCTAATAGAGCTTGGCAGCAAGAGCTTGACTACACAAGATAGTAGACTGAAGGCCAATGCCTCCTTCCTTTTCTAGCCTACAAATAGTATCCCAATTGAAGAGGCTCCATTTGGTATGTTGCAAATTGCCACTCCAAAGAAATTGGCGGGAGAGGGCATTAAATTCGTTAAGAAAATACATTGGGGCAGCCTGAACCATGCTTCTATATATGGGAATAGCCTAAATTACAAATTGAAGGAGTGTCACCCTACTAGCAGTAGAGAGCCACCTATGAGTCCAATGATTGACCCTTTGTCAAAGTTTTCCAAGCAGGCTTTGCCAGAAAAGCCTAGGCTGTCTACCCACAACAATAGGGACCCCTAAGTAAGTTAGAGGGAGAGATGCAATCTAAAATCTTGATATAGTACTAATCCTTCATTGGATTGTCTCAAGAGTGTTGAAGAAGAAAATAGAGGACTTGTGGTGATTAATTTTCTACCTAGAGACAACAAATAAGTATCCAAGGTGAGCCAAAAGGCTTTAGCTTCCCGAATCTGAGCTCTTTTAGCAAGGGTAGTATCATCAACAAACTGAAGGTGAGGAAGAGTGGGCAAACCATTTCCTCACTTCCATCCTTGAATCAAATTTTGGGAAATATAAAACTTGATAAGTCTACCAAGTCCCTCAGCCATAATGATAAACAAATGAGGAGAGATGGGATCTCCCTGATGAAGACCTCTAGAAGCCCCAAAAAGCTCCATCGGTTCACCATTAAGAAATATCGAGAAGGAAGGAGTAGTAACATAGATAAGAACCCATCTAACACATTCTTGACTAAAGCCAAAAGCTAGAAGAACTTTTCGAATGAAATCTCAATTGACTCTATCATAAGCCTTAGCCATATCAAGCTTAATAAACATAGCACATTCCTTGGAAGTACACATAGAGTGAACAGCTTTAGAAGTAATAACCACCCCATCCAAAAAAAAATTTCCTAACACAAAACCCCCTTGTTCCTTGAAGATAACTATGGGAAGGAAAATTTAAAGCCTCTCTGCTAGGAGCTTAGTGATGATTTTATAGACCACATTACAACAAAGAGCAATGGGCCTAAAAAACTCCAACTGACTAGCCTCTTCCTTCTTTAGAATAAGGAATAAGAAAGTAGCATTCAAGGTCTGAAGCATTTCCTTGTTGGAATAGGACTCCTAAACCATATCCAAAAGATCATGATTGATAATATCTCAAAATTCTTGAAAGAATTCAATAGGGAAGCCATCAGGCCTCAGAGCTTTGCCCTTCTGCAAGCTTAAGACCAACCCCTCCAAGTCAAACATAATAATTGGCCTCATAAGAGAATCATTCACCTCCTTGGTCACAACAAAAGGAATACAAGACAAGATAGTATTCTCCTCAATCTTTGCTAGAGTTAAATCATCTAAAAAGAGTGTAGAGTAAAACTGAATAGCTTCCCTAGAAACAGCTTGAGAAGAAGTCAGATGCGTCCCATCAGAAGTAAAAAGAGAAGAAATGTAACTCCTGTTATGTCAAACCTACATAGATTTATAGAAAAATGTAGTGTTCTTGTCCCCTTCCTGAAGCTAGTCAACTTGAGCCTTCTATTTCCAATAAATTTCTTCTCTAAGATCCCACTCAGCTAAATTAGTAGAAGCTCTAGATTCTGCAATGCCAAGAGCTTCTAAAAAACCCATTTCCCAAATCTGCCTAGTAATAACATCAAGACGATCTTGAGCCCTCTTCTTCATAATATGGAGATTACCAAATTAATTCATCTTCCAATGCTTCAACTTCTTTTTAAGATATTGAAGTTTTTTAGAGAAGGAGAACATAGCAGTGCTATAGGTAGAGCCTCCCTATCTCCACTAGTGAGCCATTGAGTCATGAAGAGAAGAGTCTCGAAGCCACATCAGTTGGAACTTAAAGGGAGGCTTCTTGGGGATAGCAACATAAGTAGTTGTGAACTTAATAGGCCAGTGGTCAAAACCTCTCCATTCAAGAATTTCAGAAGAGCGTGAAAGAGAGCTAGAATTCCAAAAGAAAGAAACAAGGAACCTACCCAAGTGTTCTAAGATAGCATCATTTCCAACCCTTCGATTGTTCTAAGTAAAGAGCCCATTAAGAGGTGTAACATCAAAGAGATGTAAAAGATCAATATTTTGTCAAAGAAGCTTAGACAAAGGACCTAAGCCGGCCAACCCAACCCTCTTCTCCTCTAAACTAAGAACAAAGTTGAAGTCTCCAGGCACAATCCAAGGCAAGAAAGGATGATAGCTTTAAACATGCCTAATATGATCCCAGAGCTTAGAATTTCTAGGGAGATCAATAGGAGCATAAAAATTAGTAACACGAATCATCTCTCTATTTTCTAGAGAGGAAGCAACCATTGAAAGAGCCGAGAGGCAAGAGACCCAGTAAAGTGGCGTAACTTACCATGGATCCCAATAGATGACAAGACCACTAGAGCTCCACAAAGCACCAATGGGCCTAGAAACCAAATATTAGGAGCACATCTAAACATGGAGTCCACTGAAAGTTTGGTCTCCTAGATACAAACGATATCCAAAGAATGCTCAACCACTAGCTCGTGAATAACTTTTTGTCTAGGGATGCTATTCAACCCCCTCACATTCCATCAGAGAATAATCATTGAGTAGAGTGGGGAAAATGCTCATCCAAGGTCTTGACAACCCCATACTCTACAAGTAAATCTCTTGTAAGTTTAATTTTTTCTTGATCTTGCTTTTGCCCAACTCTTGAGGGAGTAGTGAAAGAGACTTTCTTAATTGGTCTTTGCATCAGTCCCGAAGCAAGAGAAGATCCCTTTCCTTTACTAGAGGCAAACACGTATTTAACCAAATCTGCCAAAAGAACATCCTTTTCCTGTGGAGTAGGAGAAACCATAAGGGCACCAGACTCAAGGCCAATAGAAGTCTCTGGCATATGCTGAACTACAACATCCTAGTTGCCACTAAGAGTAGAACTCCTTCGTTTTGAACCAGTAGCTGCACACTAAGCCTCTGCTCGAATACCTTCTTCTATAGCCATATTGTCAAGAACCTCAAAATGATTAAACCTTGAGTCCACTTGCCGATCTAGATGAGATCACTTATGACCCCACCCCTTAGCACAGTGTCAAGCCAGGATAAAACCATCCATATCAGGACCAATAGTATTTGATGGCCCTAGCCCCTGACTTGAAGTGTTCATTTGAGCTTTCCCTTTACCTACACTATCTATTTGAACATTTCCCTTACCATCATTAGCCATCCTTGGGCTAGAAAATCCAATAGGGGTACCATTTCCTTTGGAGGCTTGAGGGCATTGATGCTGTAAATGACCATACACATGACAAATGTGGCAACAGAAGGGAATAGATTCATAGTCTAGCTATTGGATCCAAGAAGAAGAGCCAAGACAAATCTCTAGAGAATTTGGCAAAGGATTATTTAAATCAATTTCAACACAAATACGGGTATAGAAAATAACCTTTTTGTCCAGAGATTGATGGGCTAAAGTAATCAATTTTCCAAGCATAGTGGCAATCTATCACAAGATATCCTCATGCCAGAACTCCAAAGGAAGTCACAGTAGGCAGACCCAAATAGGAACTCTTGAAGTAAGATCCTCAGTGGAATTGAACCCTTGATGCCAGGGTTTGACAAAAAGAACTACAGTATCATAAAAATATGGGCCTCCCTCAAAGACCCATTTCCGATCTAACATGCAAGAGAAATTCACCAAAGTTAGCTATTTTCAGCCAACATAATATTCATATCACCTTCCACCTGCCATGAATAGTGAATCCAAGCTTCCAGAGCCACCAAGGAAATTTGAATACCAAAAAACTTGCATATCAATGCATATGTGGCCAAATAGTCCACATCCTCCATTACTGCTTCTAGAGGAATAACTAGCACAGGCCAATCCTAGCTACAAGAAAACAACCATTAACTTTATTTAACTTTTGGCGCTCGCTAACATAAAATGGCTCCTTCTCCTATGACCTCGCCCCGGGAGAAGATCCATCACAACTAGAGGCTCCAACAAGAATGAGACTTTTGGAAACTCCACTCATAGCCATAAGTGCGAGGCAAACAAACTTTGAAATATAGATGTTGAAACCAAGCTCTTAAAATCTGTTTTCTACAATAAACGCAAACCTTGCACAACAATAATCATCCAGAATATTGAATCTACAAAAGGTCACACCAGATTGAAGAGAAATGAGGCACTCTCCCTATGCATGCACAACCCAGCGGCAACAAAACAAGCTTCCAAAACCCTCACACACAGCCGCTTCTAGTTCCTATCCTCCCTTCATCGCAGCTTTTTTCAGTCTTTAGCATCATGTCTCAGCTACATCCTTAATTGGTCCATTGCATAAATAAGGTATTAAATCTCAAACTTACTTTGTTCAGAATGAAAAAATTTAATGTTGTAAGTTATTGAAGTGTCCATTTGAAGTCTTTTCGGTTATTTTTTAGAGAAATTTCTTGAGGTGGCAAAAATATCTAATTTGTTTGATCTTAAGAAAATGATTTTTTTCATGAGTGTAAAGAATGATCTTTAAAAAAGTGACTTTGTTCTCAAGTGTAAAGAATCATGCTATTTATGAGGAATCTGTACAATAGAATATAAAAAGATACATGTTATGGTAGGGACTTGATACAGATTGAACTAGTTTTACAAATCTCTATCTTTTTGCTTATAAAGCTGGATAGATCCATCAATCTTTTGTGATAAGACTTGCAACTGCTGTTGGAGACTGGAATTTTGTTATGAATGATATAACTTGACCAAAAATGTGATTAAAGCCAGTTACTAATTTCATTAGCAGAGAACTTCCCACTTTCCTCTTAAGCATTAGACCACTTTCCTCTTAAGCATTAGACTCTACTTTTGATAGCTATAAATAGATTTCTTTAATAGAATTATTATTTGCAAAATGATGTTACCGCATTTCTAAAGCCACTATATTTCTAAATTCTTAAAAAACTCTTCATATTGCAATAAGTCGTCCTTTCTATGGTCGAATATTCGTTGTTGCAGATGCAACTGTTGAAATTTTATCGCGGACTTCAACATTGCTATAAAGAAACCAGGAGATCTGTTCTAAACGGAGTTACATTTGGAATGAGTTGTCACAATTTTAGGGTTAATACACGAACATTTCTATTATTAGCCCTATTTTTCTAGTTTTGAGAATGCTTTCCATACAATTTTTTGATATATGGAAACAATTATATTTATTTCAGTTTGAACTGAACGTTTTGACTGATCTTCAATATTATAGTTTTAGGTATTAAAATACATATTTGTTCTATTTTCCTTAAAAGATTATAATAATTCAAATCAATTTAATGTTGTTTACACTTGTAAGAATGACAATGGAAGTGGTCAATTTTAATACATTATTAAAGTTGTATTTTGCATCTTCAAGTGCATTATAATTTCTAACAATTTATTTGAATTTTTTAATAAGTTATAATGATTTTTCTTTTCACCAATAAAATAAGTGATAAAAATTTATTTTAATATTGTCTGTTGAACATGTTTTTAATAAGTATTTTCTCAAATTATCATTTTAATTTCTCATGTCAAATATTATTTAAAAAATTTCTTGACATAAATCTTATTTAATCTTATCTTACTTTTATTGTTTAATTAGCCAACCTCCAATCTGTGAAGGAAAATAAGTGAAATCACAGATTGAAAATATGTACAAAATATACTAACTATTATAAATTCTAGCTAAACAACTATTTAATTTACTCCCCACAAAATGTATCCAAGTTGTTATCAAACTGTTACAGATACCTTCTTTTGAAAACCACCTATGAGATTATTTATTTAGTTTTCATTTTATAACGGTCACTTTTAAAATAGAAGTATTTAATGTTTGTAATCTCTTGATTTTGGAAATTTGCTTCTTTGTTTGGGAAATTTGATTTGTGCTCAGAAGAATTGAGGTACGCAAAGTTTTCTGATGTTTCTTATAACATTTGATCATATTTATTGAATTTGAAGTTAATGGTTTTCACTTTTTATTGTGAATGTGATTTGTTGGTTTAGAAAATGAATGTAGACAGAAAGAAAAATATAAGTTCATCCTTGGAAAACATCCTAGACTCTTAAAACTAGAAAGGTGAACAATAGTTTTTCTTCACAACATCCTAATTTTTGCTTGTACAAAATTGTGATATTGCTTGTCAAAATCTGATACAGCTAAAAAATTCTTTTATATGTTCAATTATAATAGAACGATGAAAACCTAACACTTAGAATACGTTTTACACTTTTGAATAAATGCATACTTGAGTGTATTAATTAATGGGGGAGAACAGATTACGGAATGTTGGAAGCAAAAACATGCGTATTGTTCCCCAAGATGTCCTTTTTGGAGTGGGTAACCATCGATAACCCTCTCATATAAATTATGAGAAGATGGTTTAGTCATCGAGTGAGTGCAGACAAGTTTTGTATAATGATTTTGGCGAGGTTTCTGATTTCCTCGCTGCATGAATAGTTTTGGGATTTTGATTTATTGCGTTTTATCTTCTTAATTTTTCGGAACATATTTTATGATTGGATTGAATTCAGAGAAGAAATGAGGTAAAACGATGCAAAAAGAGATCAAATTTGAAAGAAATAATTTAGTGTGCCAATTACCAGAGGCTGTAGGATATTTTAGTAGGTAAGTTGCCTACATACCAAAGAACTACCTGCAATTTAAAGTCCAAATTCTAGTGGAGCAAAGGAAGGGTGTAGTGCTTTAATTAGTAATTCGGGCCATAAACCGGTTCACTGCCAATTTGATAAGAACATTAATTGTTGGCAGAAATGTGTATAGATTTTGGCAGAGAGATTCTCCCATTCCATCGCCAATTTCTCTATTCTATTCAACACCAGTAGAACAATATAATAGTTCAACAAATAAAGTTTGTAGTCAATGTCAAATGCATTGATTTTATTTTACTTGAATGATGCGGAAATGAGAAAACTGAAGAGAGAAATAAAATTATAGATTGATCAAAACATAATGCTATTATATTAGATTTTAGCAAAACTCACTATATTTTACCAGTGGAAGCATTTATATCACAATTATTTCATCTCCTACTTTTGATATCCAAATCACTATAGTGCATATATATTTTTTCTTTACATTTTAATCTTTCTTATACATAATTAGTATTATTGTCATTGTTTTAATTAATAAGACATCTACTTAGATGTTCAAGTTAAGCGTTAGTTAGATGTGTGGTAAAGTCTCTATTAGAGTAGGCCACAAAAATTACAACTTAAAAATTAATGAAACATATGATCGTATTAAATATCTATCTATGAAAATAATAACACCTAAAAGTTGCTTTTGTAAATTTCTAGAAGTTTATAGACTCAATAATATTTATTAAAACAACGTATACTTTTTTCGATTGATCAATAATCTTTTTCAAAACAACCTAGACTTTTCTATTGGTGTGCATCATATCTCTTTTCCATATAATCTCACTTAATAATAGCCCTTTATTTAAAGTTAAACTATAGCACAGAGATTATTTTAGAGTGGCTTACAACACTTAACATGAGGAAAAAGATATTTTTAACCTATAACAAGAAAATGGATGCATTTAAGGATATGTCAAAAAATAGTTTGTCATTGATTCAAATGTTTAGAGAAGATCTTTGGTGTCCTTTTTGGGAGTGTCCATTGAATGTTCAATCTGAAGAACACATTTTTCAACAATTTTTAGACTCAATTCAAAAGTTGTCATCTAAAGGTGACATTGGCAACTTGATGAAAATGAAGTTTACTATTTGTCAATTTCTAAAAGATTGCATACAAATAGAGGAAACAACCAAAACAATGAAAAATGTTATTGCATTTATACAGATGAAGATGAAGTATCAGGTAGAATAGGAAGAAGATAAAATAATGAAAGTCATAAGAGCATATGAGGCTAAAGCTAGAAAAAAGTCATAAAATATAATTGCTTTGTGGAAATTTGGCTAAAATCAAATAGATAGTAGTTTAATATCATTTTTATTTCTTTATGGAGAATTTTCAAATGCTTTGATGTAGGCACATTGTTCATGCACTATATCTTGAAAAGATATTTTTATGCAATACCTTTTATTCAAAATGTGTCGTATACGATGTAATGATTTCTTTTATTTAAAGAGAAAAATATGTTCTCTATACATTATATATATTTATATGTCAACTTATTAAATCACATGAATAAATGAAACAAGTTTTGTATGTTAACATTTCATATGCTGATTTCATATTAATTGTTGTTGATAATATCCAAGTTCTAAATTTGCGTACAATTGTCTAATAATATTTTTAAAAACTTATTTTTTTTCAAATAATCTATATTAAATATCACATTATTTAATCTTATATTAGAAATATTCTCATTTAATTATTTTATGTTCATAGTAATGAAACATGGAGCTCAAACTAATGAAGGATGAAGACAACATAGAAGGGAGTATCAAAGAGAGTATAGATGAAGAAAACAAGAACAAATGAGTGCTATAGAAATGGAAAACCAATGTCTCATTCATAATGAAAAATATAGGGAAAGATATGTTAGAAGACGAATAACAAGACTGCATGAAGCATTACATGATACAAATGTTGTTCAAGGAAATATAGAAACTATACCTTATAATATATGTCTATAGAAAAGGAATCACATTGAAGTAGAAAATGAGAATCATCTACAAAAATTAAGTTATGACTCTCATTCTCCTAGATATGAAACTGAATGTATAAGGGAATATGAAGGAGAGTATAAAAGAAGAGAATAAGATCCAAGGAATGAAATTGAAGGAGAAATTCAAAGTCTATACCCTAGCCAATGAATTGACAATGAAAGTGAAAAAAATATTTTTGTAGGAATGAATGATGACAATTTAGTAGATGAAAATGTGAGTGAATTGGACTGTACGATAATTCTACAACAATAGATAGTGCCTAAAATGGAAATTGACCAACACAAATATACTAGAAATATAAGTTTTCAATCTGCCATAGAGGGAAGATAATATAGAAGCAATTATCAAAGGGCATATAGAAAGAGATGCCATAAACAAATTAATGGTATAGAAAGGGAACATCAAAGGCTGAACCAAAACCAACAAGAAAGACAAAGAAGTGATAGAAGAAGGGCAAACAATATACTACAAGGACTGCATGTTTAAAACAATAATGAAACAATCAATACTTGCAATGTGAAAATGCATGAGAGTTATCATGAATTCTTTGGGAATAGTTTTCATAACCTTCAATTACCTTTTCAACATCAACTTGATAGTTTGGTACACCCATAAATGTGTTATATGTGTCAAGAATGCTATCCTAGCATAAAAGTAAGATGTTCAAGAGAAGGTCAAATGTATTCAATATGTCAATAGAAAAAATTAAATAATAGATTCTCTGCATCGAACAATATGGATCGAGGCTTGCAACCAAAGAAACTTGCAAATTTAAGTCAAGTAGAAGAGATGTTGATTTCACTTGTAAGTCCAATATTGTAGGTGACACATTCAGGAGGGGTAAAATATAAATACAAAGGACACACAATAAGCTTCCCCCAAGATATAGAAAGAATATATAAAACTCTTCCACATCAAATTAAAGAGTTGCCAATAATAATTGTCCAAAAGAAGGATCAATGGGGTACAAATTATGACTTTATAGTCAGTAAAGATTGAGTACATTAGGCACTAAAGTATAAGATTAATAATAATAGATTTTAATTTGATGCCAAAGTAGACGATCATTCTTTGGATGATGTCAAACGAGATAGAGACTGCAATATTTTCAAAAAGATAAAGAAAGTTCATGTTGAATTTGACTTAGAATCAAATGATATCTTGTTAGTAGAACCTTAAATATAGGAAGATGATGATAATAGAAATTACACAACGTCTATGGAAACACAACAATCAAAGCTTCAAAGAAAAATGGAATTTATCCAAGCATAAGTTTAAAATTCAAACATTGATCCTTTAAGGTTGATTAATTGGCCATTAGGTTGTACATCTTCAGTGAACAAATATGTAACACTAGGATTATTGGATATGGCTTTTCCAACATTGTTTCCTATAGGAGAATGTGATCGGCTAGAGCCACGATTGAGACAAGTATGTCTACATGAGTATGTGAAATATCTAATTCAATTCAAAGACAATAGATTTGGGAAACATACTAGATTTCAATATTACATGTTGAACATGAAAATGAGACACCAAGAACAATAGTCAAGTAATATATTTTCAAAATGACATATCCAAGACTTGCCAATTACCACAGATGAATTGAGAGAACATATGGAACATGTATCATATTCTCATCTTGCTGATAAATTGATGTAGTTTGGCACAACTTTGCAAGGGAAAAGGTCATATTGGACTAAGAATCAAGGAGAATTATGTGACATGCTTAGGAAATTAGGGACACATACAATTTTCTTTACATTAAGTGCAACTTATATGTATTGGCCTGATCTACATGCTTTAA
Organism: Cupressus sempervirens; assembly: GCA_028749045.1. NCBI lineage: Eukaryota > Viridiplantae > Streptophyta > Pinopsida > Cupressales > Cupressaceae > Cupressus > Cupressus sempervirens. The sequence goes on from CM053786.1 coordinate 11,604,102, forward strand.
TTCTAGGAACTCCACCAACTAACCCAAGAGAAGGACAAAATTGGAGAAGACAAAATGTTATTAACTACCCTCACATTTTCATTCACTACATGCACCTCAAACATACTATGTTCTGAAAAGATATCAGAAAAGGAATTGAATGTTAAGGACATTTGGTCTAGATATGAATGACAACGAAGGGGTCCCACATGTACATGGTTTTTTATGGTGTCATGGCACTTCTAATATGGATTGAATAGATTGGCATAATGAAGATTAGGTAAATGAAGCTATAAATTATTTCAACAAGGTTGTTCATGCATGGAATCCAAGAGCTAATGTTCACCAACATAACATACAGGCATATCTACAATAAGTTTACAAATTTTGTTTTGCTTTAATATAGAGTTTTAAAAAAAAAATTGTATTGAACAATTTTTAAATTGTAAGTGATTTGATTCAAACATTTCAAATAATTTCACAATGTCCATGCTTAAGAGACATGAGACAACTTATGGATGTAGATTTTGATTGAGATTATGAAGAAATTCTAAATAGTGTTGAAAGACATAGAATGTATAAGGAGGGTGAATGTCTTAGGAATAAAAGGGAAAAAAGGATAGCAGGTATAAATTATTTCAATATTGTATTTCATATAAAAAATAAATTTATCAACCATTTAGTGCAATATAATTTTTTTAAAAAAATTTATAGGTATAATGTGTTGGAATTATAATAGGAAAGGTAAGCTTCTGAGCACTGGGGGTGTGGGTGTGGATTAATAGTTTAAACTTGAACCCATAAAACTTTCACCGCACATTTATTTCCTGCATTCAATGAGTAAACTCAGATAACATGTAAAGCATATACATCTAAATCATGTAAACATGTAAGAATTCAGACACATAACAGTAGATATGATTTCTCAAAAACCATCCAAGTGAGAAGGTAAAATTCGAGTGGAGATGACACCCACAGATCTTCACTACTATAGTAATAAAGTGTATCCAATGAAGGTTACAATGTTTTGACTATGAAACATGATCTACCTTGTGAAAGATTTACCCTATTAATGATTTACAAAGACTGTTAGGTCTCACCTTGTTAGAGGATTTCAACACCCTATTAGAAGTGTTCCTTGTTAGAGTACTTTAACTTACAAATAAGTAAGCACCCTATTAAAGGATTTCGTATAGTTTTTTAGCACTACTCTATAAAGAGATTTGACTAAAATCACCTATTAAAATGTCTCCACATAGATCTTGTGGTTGGAGGTTGATTTCTTGATAACATATCACCTCTAAAAAATGTCTTCTTGATCCTTCTTGATCATATTTCTCAATGTTTTATCCTTTTCTCTATCCTCTATTCTTCTCTAACTGATTCTGCAATACATTCTTTCTTCATAACTTCTAAGTCATCATGAATGCTCTGCATGCAAACTATCTTCTTTGGTCCTTCAATTTCTTTATACATGCATTCCATTCATTCATCATAAAGAGTTTAGGACTTTATCCTCCTTAAGAAGACTTTGGTGGCTTAGGGCTAGGTATGAATGTATGGCTAAGATTCATCCATTTTTCCACCTAATCCTTCCCATTTTCTAATTGGTTGCATGTAATTGTAGAGGGAATCCAAATAAAGATTTCTCCTTATCATCAAAATGTCAAAATATAATCTTAAGTCTACTTTAAAATGGTTTACATAGTTGTTTGTGCCATTACAAAAAAACATGTCAAAACCGTCTTACTTGACATCTAAAGTCTCTAATGCTTAGCATGCACTATTCTTCATATTGTGACTTGGGACTCGTATTGCTCGACATCCACTATTTACTAAGATTTTGAATTGCTCATCATGGTCTAATATTTACATTTTGTGCTTGGCATGTATTACTAGTTCGGCATGAACTAAGTAAATGGCTTAATCATGTTGACACTCACTTGTCAAAACCAATTTGAGATCCTAAAACCTCCCCATTTGACATGAGTGTCAAAAAAAATGAATATAAATTATCATCTTAATCTCTCAAGCATAACATATCCATGACTCGGCTTGTATACAAAACTTCAAAATTTTGAAAATTTTGCAATACCTTGTATACCTCAAAATTTGATAGCTCCCCCAAGTTAATACGTCTCTTCTATATCCAAATCTATGCTCCTTTCTGAGTAAATGTGTCTCTGATGATACACTTTGACTTCTATGCTCTTTCTTTTCTTTATTTCTTCCCCAAAAATATATATCTCGCCCTTTGTTCTTATTCTCCTCTATTTTATTCTCCCCCAAACATATTTCTCCCCCTTTTTGACACTTATGTCAAATGGGCTATACACTTATTGTGTGTTTGTCCAAAAAATATTTATGGACATCCATTATGATCTTGAGTGTTGCATCCCAGTTATCACATGCAACATCCAATGACTTAATTTGGATTACAAACTCATTAGGAAGGTGGACTAGACCATCTAAAGTAGATAGATTGGGGTCTTTCTTTAGTAGAATTTCAGCATAGCCTAGCTCCTTGTGCAATATCTCCATATGTGGGCTGAGGGTTGCTTGTATGCTTATTAGTTTAGCTCTTATGTTAACGTCATCTACAATCAGTATAGAAAATTGACTCTGTAATTGAAGCAATGTCCTAAAATGCTTCTCACTCTAAGATAGATTTGTAGGCAATCATGCACTTGATGTAGATATTTGGCTTTCCAAACTCAAAATGTGACTTATGTTCTCTTGGGTGAAGAGTGTAGGATTACATAGTTTTGTGTAGAATGAGAATATATTCTCAAGTACCTTCATCACATCCTTGACCTTAGGTGGCAATGCACCTTGTGTAAGTGCTATATCACTAGATATTTTCTCATTGACTTTATTCTAGAATTTATTTTTTGACCATTCTAAAAGTTTAGCATTTGTATCAAGGTCTTCATTATTGAACTTCTCCACTATTTCTATCAGTTTTTCTATTAAAGGCTTGGTCTCTTCAAGAGTTGGTAGACTAAATGCATCTAGAAAGATATCCTTAATATCTTGAAGTGCTTGCTTCTTCCTACGTTATCTCTTAAGCATTTCTTAATGCTTTTTCGTTTGTAAGGTCCACTACAATATGCCTATTTTCTCTAGTGTTATAGTATCATAATCATACTTAGGTATAATGATTTCTTCATCAAGAGTGATATCTCCATACTGAATTACCTTTTCATCTTTTGATAAGCTTGGGCTTGACACTAAGATCTGCAATGGAGTAGAATCTATGCTTAGCTTTTGAAGAGTTTATATAGAAGGAGTGTCAGATGTTGGTAAAGCTACTAGTGCTTGAATGGAAACTTGTTCCTTCACCTTTAGTGTTAGCTCACTCTCTTCAGGCTTGCCCTAGTTTATCAAGATGACTTGACTTGCACCCTATCCTTGTGTTTTAGGTATATATACGTCTATCTAACCTATTTCTTTTTTATTTGTAGTGGTTTCTTTCTCTTTTGTTGTCTTCTTCTCAATTGTATCAACCTTAACATTTGTATCAACCTTGGTAGATGTAGTTTTAGGTATTTGGACCAAAGGTTGTACATGAGTAACTGAAGGGATGACATAAGGTGGTTCTTGTGGATTCACCTTTTCCCTTGTAATATCAACTATTTCCTTCTATAGTTCAACTACACTAACCAAAACTAGAATGCCACTTAGTTTGGCCTGAAAGGTAGATTGATCTAAGATATTCTTCAAGTATTTTTCAATAAGAGGATTGATGTTCTAAGCTAAAAGATTAGACACATCCTTTACAATTATTGCTTTAGTTTTCTTTGTTGTGTCATGGGGGGGACTGACATTTCGCAATTGTGTGTCATGCACACTCTGTTCTTCTTGCTGCTCAGGCTCAGTTGTTGCCTTGTCATCTTCTTTCACTTTTTTCTCTCCTCCAACTATGTTATCTTTTTCATCATCTTCCTTATCATCCTCTTTAGCCTCTAAAGGGTTAGTTTCTCCTTTCTTTACTATGGTTAACCCATAAATGAGTTTACATATTTTTTTGATTTCTTATCAACATCCTCAATATTATTCTGGAGAATGTTAGAGGCTCGATATTTAAGTGTGGACCTAACTGCATACTTCTTTACAACTTCAGCAATTTTTCCCTTAGTCAATTTAGACATTAATTAGGCTAATGTTATCTCTCTAATTTGTCTTTCCAAATTTAGACAATAATTCCATTTTTTCTCAACAATGTCATATAGACTTTTAGGTATAGAGTTGGAAAATTCTAGTGGTGTTGTCTTAAACTTTTACATTATGGCATATAATGCCACTTCCACTTGGTTTTTCTTCACTTTACCAAATTTATCAAAATCAACATGAGTAAAACTTGATAAATCTGCATTGTTCTTAACATTTTCACATAGATTCTCAAGATCTAAGAGAGGATTGAGACTCACAACCTTGGATTGGTTGTTGACATTTGATTTTTTCTTCTCTTCTTCAAAATCTAGTTGTGCCACATACTTCGTTCTCTTTCTTTTCTGCTCCTAACCTCCTTGCTCTATTTTCTTTGTCTTTTCTTTAGCCTTTTGTGTTGTAGCATGTGTGTTGGCTCTAGTTTTAGGTACAGTGGGCTTTTGTTGACTTGGTTTGACAAGTTTCTTTGTCCTTTCAACTGGATGTGCTTTTTCTTTCCTTTTATTTTACTTTGCAGGAGTAGGCACTTCCTCGACTTCTTCTCCCTTCGCACCTTCAGTCTCCTCCTATTCTTTATCTTCTCCCATGCCCACTGTTAGTGCTAGAGATTCTTGTGCTTGAGTTTCTTCTTCATATTCATCCTCTCCTTCTTCTTCTTCCTCTTCCTCCTCGACATCCTCTCCAAATTTTTCCTTCAACTTCTTTACCAGTGTGTCCTTCTTCTTTATAACTGATCTAGTTTTTAATTTCATGGTAATCTTGAACTTTGCTACTTTATAGCTCCCAAAAAATTTTGCACTTTTGTCTACTTCCTCTGCTAGTAGAGCTATTATTGCTACTGAGGCTTCATCTATATTTACCTCATATCCTAAGGGTCTCAAACATCTTACCGTAGGTGTGGCAGCTAGTACAACTACGTAGTCAACATCAATAAGAAAATGTACATCATTATAATGTTTCTCAACCAAAGAAACTGGTATTCTTAGCCTCTCCTTCATAGACTTTTTGAAATCTTCAAAGTAATTAGTCATTAAGGATTGAAAATTTTCTCCTAGTTGCTCAATATATTCACCAATCTATACTACAACTGATTGTTAGCCTTCCATCCCATAGTACCCAATGAGGGGAATATGTTTTGTATGTAAAAGAATATAAAAATCAAAATAGAACAAAAATTGCATTGTGCACTCTTGGTTTTCCTTATTGCTCTAAGGTTCTCCATTAGTTGTTGTAGTTGTAGTTCTGCTAGATAATGTGTATGAGATCTTTCTTGACGATCTTGTAACCAACATCCATAGCTATACAGGGTACACTATTCAATCTACTAGATTGATAGAATTTATGTGAGATTACACTTACAACAAATTTAATAAGAGGATCTGTGATTGTATCTATAGTCATAGCTCTTTTATTCTAGACTACTCCAGTATTCTGTTCAATCATCTCTTTGGAGTCACTTCTTAGTGTCATCTAGGGTTGGGTAGCTAGTAAGCCTATGAATTATTCTCTTGGTTATCTTAATAGGTCCACTCTCCAGCCATAAGGAACCATCATGAATTTGGCTCAACACTATTCATAACCACACTATCTTAAATACATTAGGAAAATCTAGGGCTCATGTTAAATCCTTTTTCTCAACAATCTTGAATTCTTCTTTCAAAATATTTTCACACAACTTACTATATTCACCTCTGATTTCCATGTCACTAATGCTTCCTATCTTGCAATAGTAACATTTCCTCACATCTTGTACCATTATCACATTTGGCGAGATCATTAACAATGCACCAGAAGAGTCTTGTTTATAAGTGATGTTAGGAATGACTTTAAACATGGGTTGCTTAACTTTATTACTAACTAGCTAAACATTTAAAACTTCATTCCCTTAAACATTTTTTGAACTCGATGCCATTGTGTCAAACCATGGTTTATGAAAATTTAAACTACGTACCTTCATTCTTGATAAATACCTTAGAATTTTGATGAACTGGTGTGAGATTGCTACTAAAATCTATTGCAACTACTTTGAATGGGTTTCTAGACTGCCTTCTACTCTGCTTGCTCTTTCTCAAATTTGAAATAATGAAAAATGAGCTAAAATTGATCATATTCCCTTTAAAAACCTTGGATTTAATGAGGAGTGCTTACACAACTGTAAGCTCAGCATTAACCAGTTTTAGGTTCACTCGGCATCCATTGATATTTCCATCACTCAGCAACTACTATGAGCTTGAGATCAACTACCTAGTCTGATAGCTCAACATTTTCTAGCATTCCACTTGGCACATATAGGAAACTTTTCATGCTCGACAACAACATGAAAAACATAAAGATTTTTCATGAAGTTCTAACAACATCTTGCATCTTTATTCATGCTAATGTAGTATTTTCAGTACTATTTCCTTTTGGAACTAATGCATGATATAGCCTTTAAATATTAGTCCCACATACCTCTTGTTTGCGAAGTTTTATGAGGTATGATCACCTGACCCATTGGATGAGGTGATCCCTTCTCCATTTGATGTATGGCAAACATATTTCTTTTTCCATGTTTTATTCATCTCATCTCTGATATGTTTGACATCTTCCTTGCCTTTACCTTTATCAAATTCACAATTTGGTGCCTTTGACCTAGTTGGACAATACCTACTCATATGACCAATCTTCAAACAACTAAAACATGTTGTTTGATTCAACCATATTTTCTAATTACCAATGAAGTGTGTCCTAATACAATTCTCAGGAACATATCCATATTCTTGACAATAATGACAGCTATATCTTGTAGTATAATCCCAATTATAAGAGTTGTCGTTGTTCGTTACCTTTATTTTCCTATTTGATGACCACATGGATTTGGATCTACATTCAAAATATCTATGTACATACTTTTGATAATTGTAGCAATATCCTTCAAATCTTTATGTATGCATGGTCCTAGTTCTACATTCATGTGTCTGATGAACTTGCTTGTTGCACTTATGAGATTGAATCATGTTCTTAGGCTTGAGATTTTGATTTGTAATTTTTCTCCTACACACATTAGTAGTATGTCCTTTCTTACCACAATTATGACAATTAGGTTTGAAGTTCTTACCTTTGATGTTCCTTTCTTCTACACTTTAGAATGATTCCCCTTCTTTAGTGCTTGTGTATACTAGTATAGATGTATCATTGTTGGATCTAGGAGATCTCAATAATTTTTCAAAGTATTTGATGGCTTCATTTGGTTTTTTAAAACTTTTGGCAAATTTTTTTTCTCTCTTTAGTTCACTCTACAATTATTCATTCTGAAACTTCAATGTAGTTATCTCAATGACCTTGACATTCAATTCATAGTTGGCATTCATCATTTGACTTAGGGTATCCAATTACATGTTGGAGCTCTGTTGACTCTTCTTCCAGTCTATTGGCCAGAATTCTATTGTCTTCTTCAATCATGGCTTTATCTTCCATAGCTTTCTTCTTTTGTTAAGTTACCTCGCACAGTAGTATATCTTGTGATTCTTGCTCTAACTTGAGATTTCTAATTTCCTTAGCTTGAACTCTATTCTTTTTCATTAGATGTGCAATTGCTACATCAAATTCATTCAAGTCTCCATTTGCAAATATCTTAGTAGTGTCTATCTCTTTGTATTGTGTGTCATTCTTTGCAATAGCAATTTCTTTCCTTCTCTTCAAGGAATTCTTTGGGTCTTCTCTTGCTTAATTTAGTTGATGTAGTATGAGATGTATTTCAATCTCTTAGTTCTCAATAGTTTTTCCCAACTTGTAGACTTTCATTTCAAGATCTTTTCTCAAAGTTGCAAAGCTTCTCTTTCAGAGAACAAGGCTCTCATACCAATTGTTGGAATTATGGTAGGAAAGGTAAACTTGAGAGGGGGGATGGGGGGGGGGGTGAGGGTGGTGAATTAGTAGTTTAAATTTGGACCCATAAAACTTTCACCACACATCTATCTCATGAATTTAACGAATAAATTGAAAGAACATGTAAAGTATACACATTTAAATCATGTAAACATGTAAGAATTCACACACATAACACCATATATTATTACCTAGAAAACCTCCAAGTGAGAAGGTAAATCTGGGGTGGGGATGACACCCACAAATTTTCACTACTACAGTAGTCAAGTGTACCCAATGAAGGTTACAATATTTTGACCATGAAAGATGATCTACCTTGTTAAAGGCTTACAACTAAGTAAGAACCCTATCAAAGGATTTGATATAGTCTATTAGGACTACTTTGTAAAGAGATTTGAGTGAAATCACCTATTAAAATGTTTTAGCATAGATCTTGTGGTTGGCACTTGCTTACTTGATAACATATCACCTCTAAACAATGTCTTCTTTATCCTTCTCAATCAAATCTCTCAATGTTGTATCCTTTGCTCTATCCTTTTTTCTTCTCTAACTGATTCTACAATTCATTCTTTCTTCATAACTTCTAAATCATCATGAATGCTTTGCATGGGAACTATCTTCTTTGTTCCTTCAGTTTCTTTACACACTCATTCCATTCATTCATCACAAAGAGTTTAGGGCTTCATCCTCCTTAAGAAGACTTTGGTGGCTTAGGGTTAGGTATGAATCTATGGCTGAGATTCATTCATTTTTCTATTTAATCCTTCCCATTTTCTAATTGGTTGCATGTAATTGCATAGGGAATCCAAATAGAGAATCATCCTTATCTCCTAAATGTAAAAATACAATCTTAAGTTAGCTTTAAAATGGTTTACCTAGTTGTTTGTGGCATTACAAACAAATATGTCAAAATTATCTTACTCAACATTTGAATTCTCTGATACTCAACATACACTATTCTTTATACTATGACTCAACACCTATATTTCTCATCATCCACTATTTACTTAGCTCCCGAATCACTCGGCATGGTCTAATATTTATATTTTTTTCTCAGCATGTATTACTAGTTCGTCATGAACTAAGTAAATGACTTAAGTGTGTTGATACTCACTTGTCAAACCGAATCTGAGATTGAAATAATGCCCCTTAGCCTCTAAATATGAATGGTTCAAAGTTATATGAGGACATTGAAACTCATAAAAAAAGTTTGAGCCTTCTAGAAATGATGACAAAGTTAACTCACACAATCGTTACATAGTACTATTTTGGAGATACAATATTAATTGGAAACTAGTCTTGTCAAAGCATGTAGTTATTAAGTACATTGCAAAATATGCAGCAAAGGTAGAGAGAAACTCAGAAACCTACCATCAAGTGCTAATGTGTTGGGCCAATATAGAAAATCCTAATGACTTTGCCTCAAAGGTGAGTACGAAACTCTTAACTAAAACTATAGGTGAAAGAGATGTTGGAGCTCAAGAGACATGTCATATGCTACTAGAACTTCCATTGGTTGAATTTAATAGAAAATTTGTTAATGTAAATGTTTCACACAATATTTTCAAACCATTAATAAAAAAAAATGAAGGTGAAAGTGAGGAGTCAACAGAATCCTATATTGATGTATATAGAAGGACACCTAGCTCAATAAAAAAATTGTAATTGATTGATATCTCAAGATTATGGATAGCTAACAAGGATAGAAAAAACAAAAAAAATGGAAGAGAAGGAAAAATAATGCAATTGCTAGGGTATATCCAATATTTGTAACTATTCTAGCATGTGTCTGAAAATTTTATTGAATTTTGTTTCTCAAAGTTGCTTTTGTAAGAACTATTCAAAGAAATTGCAATAGATATTGGTGAAGATAATAACACCATCATTTGAAATTGGGAGTCATTTAACTATGTTCCATGGCATCTATAATGAGTAATAGAGTCAAAAGATAGTGAGAATGTTAGTGATTGAGAAATTGAAGACAATATTATTGGACAGGTTAATGCTACAGAGCATGAATGGGAAATAATTCTATGGTTGCATCATGGACAAGCAATTCAAGTTTCTGAAATTGATAATTTGAGATGAAGGGATATAGATAGAAAGTATAATTGGCCAAATATATATAGATCAAATGAAGAAATTAATGTGGGAATAAATTTTATTAGTAGAATGAGAGAAAATGGATTGGTTTCAGATTTTATGATAGAGTAAAACATCAACATAGAAAATTTTAGTGAGAGACAGAAAAAGACATTAGACAACATTATGACACACTATCAAGTAGGTGAGAGTGTGGATCCATTATAAATGACTGTTTAGGGAACTATATTTGATTGGTGGAACTAGTAAATATTTAAAATAAGAAGCAATGCCAAATTACAGCCCTCTAATTCTCCTCGCACCAATTGGAGTAGCAACATTTAACAATTGTGGATTAACAATCAATTCAAAGTTGAAATTTCTAGTTGAGGATTTTATTCAACTATAAGGAACATATTTGACAAGTTTTTAGGAGGAAACAAGTCATTTTAAGTACATATTGATATATGAAATGAGCTTTATCTAGGAGAAGCTACTTTAGAATATTGACTCAAGGCTTCATCAAAAATTTTCTTGTAAATCCAATCTTAGCTTTGGAGGCATTCATCTATTTCTATTTGTTAAATTTTGTTTAATATTATATTGAAAATCTAATGAATTCATAAATGCCTGTAATTTTTCCTAGGAATTTCAATAATTTTAGTTGGAGACCTCAGATAACTACCTCCAGTACCATATGCAAGTTTTAGAAGAGAAAAGCTACTATGGGAAGAATTCAAAAAAGTGGTCACATTAGAAAATATTTTTAGACAAGATGGAGAAAACCTAGAACAAAAAAAAAATTTCTTCAGTTACTCAGTAATCTTAGAAATGTAAACCCCACAAATGTGGATTGGAATTTATTGATGTTGAGAACAAGGAATAATATTATTCCAAAAATAAATAATAATTTTGATAAAAATCTTCATTTATTTTTTACAAAGGATAATGTTTGTAGTGATAATAGAAGTAAGTTACACTCTGTTAAAGAACCTATTGTTGGAATGTTTAAATGGGAAGAGTACTTCTAAGAGGGGGGTGGGGGTGGGGGGGTTGAATCAAAAGTACCCAGTTTTTATCCTCCAATCTGCTTTGTGGCTTTCTTCTTCTCTTTGGCTTCATCTTTTTCATTTTGAGTTGCAGCCCTGGTGGTAGCCCTTTTAGTAGGTTTCTTTACTTTGACTTCAATGGACCTTATCCCTTTCTTTGCCTTGGGCTAATGTACAGGCTAAGTTTTCGCTTTCCTTTTGGTGGCTTTGACTTTAGTGAGTGCTTCCTTAGCTTCTTCTTCGTTAGTACCTTCTTTTCTATCCTCTTCTAGGCCCTATTTCTTTTGGCCCTTTCCCTTGCTCACCTTCTTCCTTACTATTACCTTCTACTTCTTCTACTTGTTCTTCACTTGCTTCACCTTCAATATCTACCCCAAAGGTCTTCCTTATCTCTCTTATCATTTTATCTTTCTTCTTCACTACAGAGGTTGTCTTCAAATCTCTTACCACCCTAGATTTGACAATATCATAAGTTCCCAAATAAGGAGCATCCTTGTCAATTTCTTCTGCAAGTAAAGTAGTGATTGCAGTTGAAGCTTGGTCTACATCAAGCTCATATCCAAGTTCCCTAAGCCATCTTGCTCTAGGTATCACTGCTTGGATGTACGTGTAATCTATGTTAATCAAGAAACAAATATTATTTACATGTTGCTCAACCAATGATATTGATATCCTCATCCTTTGTTTCATGGACTTCTTGAAGTCCTCAAAGTAGCTTGTCATCTAAGCATTAAATTTTTCTCCCATTTGCTCAATAAACTCATTGACTTGTGTGATAATTGTCTTGTTAGGATCCCATCTTACCTTTAAAACTAAAGGAAATTCTTTCATGACATAGAAAAATATGCAAACCAATATTGATCCAAATTTACATTGAGCTCCTTTAGATTTCCTTATGGCTCCCAAATTTTCATTGATTTGTTGTAGCATGAGCTCTGTTATATCATAAGTGTGATCATTCTTCAAAAATTTGTATGCAACATCTACTGCTATGCATGTCACACTGTTCAGTTTGCTTGATTGATATAATTTGTGAGATATGAATCTGACAGCAAAATAAAGTAGGGGATCAATGATGGTATCTATGGTTATTTGTCTATTCTTCCATTTAGCACCAGTTTTTTTCTCTATGGCCTCCTTTTTGTCACTTCTTAGCGTCTTAGGCCGATCTAGGGTTGGGAATCTAGTAACCCTATGAACAATTTTCTTTGTGATCTTTACTAGCCCTATTTCTAACAAAAATGATCCATCATGAATTTGGCTTAACACTATATGAATCCATTTAGTCTTTAGTTAAACCCTTCTTCTCAATAATTTGAAAATCGTCCTTCAATATACCCTTATCACATAGCTTATCAAAGGCGTTAAAAATTTCTAGGTCACCTATGGCTCCAATCTTACAGTTATAACATTTTCTAACATCTTGGACCATTACAACTTTTTTTGGAATGACTGACAAAGTGCCAGCGAGGTCATTTTTATAGGCAACTTTGGGTATTGGCCTAAATTTGAGCTGTTTAAGCTCATTGCTAACAAGATGAATCTCATGATCATCCTTTCCCTTTGTGGTTTTAGACCTAGATGCCATCTTGACTGAACTACGATTTAATATTAAATAAACTTTCAAATGCTACATACCTCAGCACTTGATGAAATACATTTGAATCGAAGAGTTTGAGTTGAATTATTGTTGGAATCAGTGCAAATCACTGCTTAATTGATGTTTGGTCACCTCTTCCCTCTTCTCATCTTCACTTTGTGTTCAAATGGCTTGAAAATGAGTGATTTTCAACTTTAGTAGGTTCAAAACCTAGCATTTATTGCATGGTTCTTATAGTTGTACACTCGGCACTTGAAGGATTTAGTATAACTTGGTTCCCATTGTGATTTATTTACTCAACTTCCACTAACATATCTCATTCGACATCAACCAGATTTTCCAGCTTGACATATACTAGAGTTTCAATTGACATCCAAGGGTAGCTCGACATCTTCTATAAAATTTTAATTTTTAACTTGACATCTTTTCTCATGCAGATTTCTTCTTGGCAACACTTCTTTGTTCTTTTGGACTGATGTATGATATATCTTTATATGTATCAGTCCCATGAACCTATCTTGTGCTTAATTGGATGAATTTTTATCACTCGACCTCTTGGGTGAAGTGATCCCTCCATTGGATGTACTTGATCCATCTCTTCTTTTCCATGTCTTTTTCATTTATATCCTAATGTGTTCCACATCAACTTTTCCTTTACCCATGTTCACTTTTGACTTGGGTGCTTTAGCCTTTGTTGGATAGTTCTTGCTAACATGTCTTGTCTTCAAGAAACTAAAACATGTGGTTTGACATAACCATCTTCTTTAGTTTCCCTTAAAGTGTGTTCTTATGTAGTTCTAAGGGACATGACCATATTCTTAATAGTAGTGACAACTTTTCCTAGTGTTGTAATCCCAACTATAGTGGTGTGCATAGTTGTTTCTCCTTGTAGGCTGATTGGGTGTCCACATAGGCTTTGATCTACACTCAAAAGCTCTATGACCATACTTTCTATAGTTGTAGAAATGACCTTCAAATCTTGGTTTCCTCATGATTTTGATTTTGTAGTCTTGTGTTCAGTGTCCTTGCATGTTACACTGATGACAATAACCTTTGTTTTTGGATGTGTTCTGTTCATTGGACTTTCTACTCCAACAAACATTAGCAGTGTGCCCCTTTTTATTATAGAAATGACAATTACGTTTAGTGTTCTTACCTTTGTTATTCCTTTCTACAATAATCTTTGATGTTTCTCCTTGTTCAGTGTTGGTATAACCAAGTCCTAAAGTATTATTACTAGCCCTTGGTGATTTCAGTAATTGTTCAAAGTATCTGATAGCCTCATTTGGTTTGTTGTAGCTTTCTGCTATCCCCTTTTCTCTCTTTAATTCATTCTATAATTTTTTATTTTGCATCTTCAAGGTCGAGATCTCAATGTCCTTCATGTTTAGCTCATGATGAGCATTCATCATTTGACTTAAGGTCTCTAGCTACATGTTTGAGATCTTTTCAAACTCAATTGTCTTCTCCTCCAGTCTATTGGTGACATTTCTCTTATCATCTTCAAGCATGGTTCTATCCTCAATTACTCTCTTCTTTTGTTTAGTTATTTCACATAACATTATGGCTTGTGATTCTTGCTCTATTTTAAGAGATCTTATCCCTTCTGCTTGAGCTCTATTTTTCTGCATCAATTCTGCTATTGTTGCATCAAACTCCTTGAAATCTCCATTGGCAAACACTTGTGTGGTGTCAATCGACTTGTAGTGTATGTTATTTTCAGCTATGGCTATATCCTTCCTTCTTTTCAAGGATTTTCTCAGTTCCTCTCTAGCTTCTTCCACTTTTTGTAAAGCTAATTGCACATCAATCGCTTGATTGTCAATAATCTTCCCAAGTTTAAAGACTTCCATCTTCTAATCTTTTTCTCCAAGTTTTTAGGCTTCTCCTTGTGAGAACTAGGCTCTAATACCAATTGTTGGAATGTTCAAATGGGAGGAGTACTTCTGAGAGGGAGGGGGTGAATTAGAAGTACCTATTTTTTTATCCTTTTAAACCTTCATTAATCACATAACTGAAGGTAAAGTACATGCATGTAAACATATAAACAAACACCAAATGAAAGCATGCACCAACACATGACACAAGAGACTTGGTAACCCAAAAACCCTCTAGGAATATGAAGGTTAAACTGTGGTGGGGATGACATCCATAAAAATTAATGCAACAATATGTTCAACCACTTCTGATGGTCTGTCCTATGAAAGGCCTGCCCTAATAAAGGCCTTACATTGTGTCAATAGTGACCTAGTTAGAGGATTTAGAAACACTTTACATGAAGTGTTACCCTATTAAAGGATTTACAATAGGTTGTTAAACCCACCTAATACATATGTTTTTCATCACCTTCTCCAAAGGTTTTCCTAACTAGCTGTTAAGTTAACCTATCAATATAGGATTTCAGCATCTAATACAATGGTAAGAAAGTATTAGAACACTGAACCTAACTATATGCAAACTCTAATTGCTGAATTCAAGAACTTGATCTAAACTCTTAGATCTTGATCCTCTGAGATCTGATGTCTAATCGTGTTCCTTGTTCCTTATACCATTCTTATCATCTGGATATGAAATTGTTGCTTTGTTCCTCTAAGACTTTTCTTCTTCACACTAAAATTTCACTATAATCTCCCCATACACTATTCTCTGCCTCTTCTACAAATGGGGTATTTGACCTCCTTTTATAAATTGTGAAGACTTAGGATTAGGTATGGATCTAGGATCCACATTGGATCTCAAATTCCTGCTCATACCTTGCATTTTTCTCATTGGTTGCTTGCCTTTTCCATTTTTTTGATTGGCTGCATGCGGATCGCATAGGGAATGTAAATGATTCGTCCTTATACTTTTTAATTTTCAAAATCTCTCTAAGTCGGGACCAAAAAGTGGTTTACATTTGAGTTTGTCAGGGCACAAACTCATATGTTGAATCTATGTTATTCAACACATATTGGACTACTAGTGCTCAACACATACTATCCTAGATTGCTTGGCACCTATTACACTCTATCTCACTCGGTACATACATGATTCTGGCTCACTCAGCATATACTACATTCTGGATTGCTCGACATCAACTGTGACTCGAGACCTATTTGTCTCTCGACACTTATATACTACTCAACACCTAAAGTCACTCGGCACTTGTTGAAATACTAACTCAGCACACACTGTGGCTCGACATATATAGTAAACTCGGCTTCAATACATAAAAATTCTTAAGTGTGTTGACACTCAAATGTCAAAACTATCTAAGACCAACACCTATTGCACGTATTGTTGCAACTAAGGTATCAAATATTACTAGAGTAGATGAAAATTCTAGATATGGAGTTTTTGATCTCAAAGAATGCAAGAGTAATGTTGACTTCCAATTTATGGATTGAAGTAGGACTTGAAATGGTGCTCTAGGTTTTGTTCAAGAGATTGTGTACAAGCCAGGAAGCATGCCACTAGGATTAAACTTGTACATATTGGTGAAATTTGACACCTACTCTAGATTCCCTCTAAATGAAGAAAATCCAAAATTGGTTTTGATATATCCTACACATAGAGGTTGTACAACTCAAATACCATTTCAATTGGCTTGGACATTGACAATACACAAATCCCAAGGTTTAACTCTTGAAAAAGCATCAATGATATAGGTCAAATAGAGAGAACAAGAATTAAATTTATTAAAATTCCTCTTTTAAAGAGACTATAGGAATTGAGGATAATGCCACCATTTTTCTATGATCACTATGAGAAAATGAAAAAGGGGAAAAACATGGAAAAAAAAAAAAAAAAAGTAGAAGAAATAAGGCTTAGAGAAATAGAAATTATGTCATAAATCATTTCTCTTTAATATTACAGTAACTTTGAATGTAATAAGTACATTTTGTTTTATTGTAATGAAATTGTAAAATCATTTGTAAATAGTTGTTCTATGAAAATAAAATATGGATCATTTACTAAGAGGTTACATATGTTTTTTTTTTCTTGGAATGAATAGGAAAAAAATATTCTATCATTCTTTGATGTTGGTACCAGTTAAATTGTAAATTATAATTTTTTTTTTAAGAATATATTTTGAATTATTTCTATTAAATAATTCCACTTGAGAAGTACTCTTTTAGTTTCTTAATAAATATATTATTTGTATTTCATTCTCTTTTATGTAGTCATTTTTTCATTACTTTTTTTCTTTCGCATATTTGAAAAAGAAATGTGAAGGCAAAGAAAAATTAGAACTGATCATTTTTATAAGTATGTTGATCTTAGAATAATTCATAGTGAACAAAGGGAAATTTACTTATCTTAAAAAACAAACCTTGTAGAAGCAGGTTTTCTTAGATTTCATCCTCCAGCTCTTTGAATTTCAATCATTTCTGTAGAAATCATACTTTTGATGAATTGGTTTGTTGTGAGGAGTGTGATCCCACTAATTTATACTTTTCTCATGCAGAGATCTATTAGAACAAGCTCCTTATCCCATATATTTAAATTAAAATGGTTCTCATTGGTTAAAAAAATGCTTCAAGCTCCACAAATTAGTACCCAGGGACTAGAGAAATTTCACTACCATGCCCAAATTTTTCGCATCTAGTTTGTGTTAGTGCAGTTTTTTATTTTTCCTATTTTGCTAGGTTTTTCCTACACTTTTAATAATCTCACTTAGGTTAATAAAGCATGTCTTATTAGGTGAATGGTTGTGAGATGTCACCTTCCTACATGTGAGCATCCATTAGCTATCTTGAGAAGATACTTTGCTATCTTTAGTCCGATAGATGGTTGCTCCTCATTGGTTGGTGTTGCCACCTCCTCCCTCTTCCTAGCCTATATAAGCATGCTACTTGGCTTGTATTTGCATCTCTTGTTTTTGCATCCTCTTAGTGCTATTTTGCTTCTAGAATTTGCATTTCTCCCTTGGAGACTAACTTTGTGTTGCTATTTTGATTTTGTATCATTTGAATTCATAGTTTAGATATTTATTCTTTGCACTAGTTTTCTAGGTTATTAATCTTTTCAGATTCTAACATGGTATCAGAGCTTTTCTATGTGCAAGAGTAGATTTTAGTTTCCTTATTTGAGAGATTCTGGGGGAGGCTAATAAATCTTATTGTAGTTTTTCAAAAATGAAGTATGCTCTTCTCTTACATCTTTGGATGATCTCGAGAATCAAAAATGTTTTGACAAAAATGTTTTTTCTCTAGGGTTTCAATCTCAAATCTGACAACTAACGTGCATATTTGGAGTTTTCAATTAGTATTGCAAGTTTTAGCATGCCATTGATGGACTTAGGAAGGTGATCCAGCATTTGCATGTCATGTTTTGGTTGTTGGGGTCATTTTTTGGTTGTTGGGACCATTTTTTATTTTTAAAGGCGTCGGATTTACACTACAGCTACATCTTCTATACATTAGCAAGAGAAACAGTTTTTGGGTTTTGTTCATAGCCCTAAAAAACCATCTGGGTATCTTTTAGATTTTGCATGCAATCTATATATTTTGTAGAATCGAGCATGGAAAGCTATAGCCATACCCCTCTCCATTGGCAGTTGCAAATTTGAATGCAGTTTTCAAATGTCTCATTCTTGCTCATACGAACTTCGATTTTGATGGTTCTTGTTATGACCTTGGCTATTTTTTTGTTCTCTATCCACTAGTGGAGTTGTTTTTTAATTTTCATGCACAAATATTTTAGAAATTGCAAATTCTTGGCCATAACTATGCACAGTTCTCATTTTGGAAACTTCAGAGAATCATATCTTTCTCATATGACCTTGTATCAAGGCGATTCTTTTTTTGAAAGTGCATGATTTTTTGAGTAGATCATAGTGGTGCTATTTGTTTCCTTGATTATTGAGCCTAAGTTTCACTTTCATCATATGCTCTTCATGAGGGTTAGTAATGCATTGAAATCAAGACCACTAAGTATTTCTTTCTAGTGGTAGTTGTAAATGCACTAAAATAGAGTGTCAAATCATATTTCATTTGGGTGGGGTTCTTTGATTGAGTAAGAAGGGGGGGGAGGATTTTTTCGTGGTTGGGTTCTCTTCTTTTTAGCATTTCTTCATCATGGATCAAACAAATATGCCCATCCTAACTCCATACAATTACTTTGAGTGGAAATCAAGCATGACAATTCACTTAAGAAAAGTTAGATTAAATAGGATAACTGATAAAGATGAAGATAAGCCTAAGTGGTTTAACAAATGTGATGAGGCATATGGAACATTGTGTTTGTCTATTTCTCCTGACTTGCTATTTCACATTGAGTCTTTGGATACACCAAATGAAATATGGACAAAGCTAGATACACTATTTGGCACACAAGATTCAATGAGGGGTCATATGTTGGAAAATGAATTAATTAGTTTAAGTCCAGGCAATTTCAACACAATCCAAGATTTCTTCACCGAATTGAAATCACTAAGGCTCTAGTTAAAATAATGTGGAATTGAAAAGAAAGATGAACAACTGATTCTTAGTATTCTCTCTAAGCTAAGTTCAGAATATTCTATGTTTGTCTCTACCTTCTATGCTACTAAGGGTGCACTTGGTACTCAATTCACCATGCCATCTCTAGATGATTTTGCTATCAATCTCACTTGAGAACAAGACAAGCTAATCCAAATTGGCACTCTTAAGTCCTCTAAGTCACATGCCTTTGTTGCTAACCAAGGCACAAAAGAACAAAAGGGACAAAGTAGTAAAAACAATAGTAAGGATGAGAAACAAAATAATAGTGAGGAAAAGAAGGATCAGATACCAATTTCTTCAAAAGCAACTATTGATACCTCATCCTCTAAGGGTGATAAATTTAATAAATCAATAATAAAGAGTAAAACTATATATCTAAAAAGTAGGCATTTTACAAATCTTGGTGAATAAATTATAATATGAAAATATCCTCCAACTAAAAGGGGTCCAATAAGACCCAACAAATTTACAATCATGTTAGAGAAAATCTCTTTGATAATATATAAATAAATAAATAAAATTTAGAAATATATGAGTTTGAAAAAAAATTAATTGTAATTGGTGGAATTAATACAATAATACTATTGCCTACAACAATTACAATAACAACTATTTTTATAACAAGATATAGAAAATCAAATTTGATGTTTGTCATAATAAATTAAATAGAAAATACTTTATTGAATGTTCCAATATGTGAACAGGACATGGGGTTTTCTTGCCTATTGTTAGGAAATTTTGTGAAATAAATATATAGGACATTTAGCCTTTTAGGGATCAAAAATAAAATGTTAGTCATAATCAATCAAATAGAAAATATGGAGTGTGATGGTGTGAGTGTTATATTATTAACACTTATCTTTCTAGATTCAATTTGACATCCATAACATATCATAATTTTAATATTTATGATAAAAATAATATACATTAAATATATATATATATTTCTCCTCTTTTTGTTATGTTGTACAACTGATACTATTCTTCCATAGTGAGGCTTGGCCTCCTTGTTGATTTTAATGGTGGTACTTTGGTTGTTGCTTTGTATTTTTTGAAACTCTTATATCTAATAGAAAAAAAAATATAAGTTACCACACAATTGAAAATGATTAAAAATAATCCACCTTTTATGTTATATAGAAGAAAAACCTAATCATGTTACAAAAATACACTATGGAATGTTACTTTTGAAACATAGACTTTATGAAACATTGTTGCTAAATAAATGATAATGGAGTCATATTTAGCATTTACACATTATTTTTTCCAATGGAATTGACTTAGATCTCAATTCATTCTAACAATTTTCCATTGAATGAAATTAAGATAATTGTTAAAATAGTATGAATATTGAAAGCGAATACCAATTCAAAGAAATATTTTTCAATTTTTTATTAGCATCAACTTAAACTTCAAAATTTATTTAAAATTTACTATTTAACAAAAACTCCATTACCATCAACTCAAGTTCCTACCCTTTTTGCCAAGGTTTTAACTACCCACTTTACATTAACATCAAGCCAAATCCCTCATATCTAGTGGAAAATAAATTTATGATCTAATCTATTTGGATATTAATGACTCACCAACATTTTGTATCTATCAATCTATAAGCCAATACAAAATTGCTATGTAAAATACGAGAGAATTTTTTTTATTAAAGACATTTTTAAAAAAAATTTCTATAGGATTCTTGGTTGAATTTTCTATTTTGGGTACTTGCATCAAGATTTTTGGACTCTTCGTTGGGTAGGTCTTAACCTAAAATTGTGGACTTTTTTGTAGGTAAGCTTACAGACACATATAATGATGTGGTTGTTACAAAAAATTAAATGATAACCTTTGACCTTAGTTACAAGAATCCCCCCTTGTGGCATTGATGGAAAATTCATCAATAACAAAATCAAGAAAGAAAATTGTTGGAACACTACATTAGATATTGGAAACCCCAAGCTATCAAAAACTCCCACCTTGACAACAATGACAAACTGATTGTAACAATAATGAAAAACTACTCCCCATATCAGCTACACATAGCTCCTCAATGAGCACCAAGAAGGGGAAGAATGCCCAACTTCCTCTAAAGATACTCAAAAGTATTTTGCACAAAGATTTGGTAAATATGTCTACTATTTTCTACTTTCTAAGAGCATACTCTAATCAAAATTCTCTTTCCTCAAATCCCTCAGTGATAAAGGGATATCTAATGTCAATATGTTTTGTTTTTCAAATAAATCAATAGATTCCTTATCATACACATAATAGATGTGTTATTACACATTATCACAATTGGTTTGAAAAAACCGATCCAAGTGTTCTTCAAGGTCTCCTTCATCCATAATACCTATGTGAAACACGAGTATGCTTTAATACATGTTGATTCAAATGTAGAAAGGATTATAGAGCGTTGCCTCTTGCTAGTCCAACCTACTAACTAAGAACCAAGAAATAGTGGCTCGCCACTCCTACTCCTTTGGTCATCAAAAGATCCATCCCAATCAATATTTGTGTGTTATTATTGTGACTACTGATCATCCCCTGCCCATTTTACGAGACCCCCTTTGGAATGCTCTATTTTTCTATAGATGATGGAGCGAAGCGCAATATCCACCGTGGAATCCCCATACTTCTTGTAGCACACGTTAATGCCGATCATGGATTGGTCAAGCCTCATAGAATCCTCAACACCCCCAAGTTTCACTCTCTCTAATCCTTGGCGTGCAAATCCATGACACTCTGAAATCCCAACCTAGACCCTTTGGTTTATATATATTATTATGAGCCACGATTGTTTTTCAAAAAAAACATAGATTCAAGACTAATGAAAATTTTTAAATTTTAAAAATTCTTCAAGATCCTAAAATTTTGGGAATTTTGAAAAGATGTTCATATAGCTAAAAATTTCATGAAAATTCTAAGTATGTGGAATTTCAAAAAAGTGTGTAAATGATCAAATCCAAAATGGTGAAAATCAAAATTTTAAGAAATTATTTCATATTTATAGAAGAGTAAAATGAAAAGAAATCAACAAAAACATAAACAAGAAAATTGTTGGAGGATTAAAAGGTTGGATTTAAAGTTTTTATTTTTAATTTTTTTTTAAATTACCCTTTTGAGGAAAAAGCACAAGATAATTATTTATATTTAAATTAAAAATCAAATGTTACTTTCATTAATATTTAATTGATCTTTTTAAAAATTAATCTAAAAGTTTTAAAAGAAAGGTGATTTCTTGCATTAAACCATGAAATTGATTAAATATTTATTTTGATTAATTAATTTTGAGAAAAATTGGAATTGGATATATTATGACATAGCTTTCTCATTAAGCTAAAAGCATCAAATCAATATTTTTTTAAAAAAAGTTTCCCAGAAAATGTGAAGATACTCAAAATCATTGAGGAAAAAGAGGAGAAATTTTCTAGGAATATATAAAATTCATATTGAAAATCATCAAAACTTGAACAATTTTTTAGGGAGTTCGAGAAAAGTACATTTTCTTGAGAAAAGCATAGAAAGTAAATTTAGGGTTGAAAAGTCTAGATATCTCGACAATGTCCAAAATACACTTCTTTTGGAGAAATTACTTTTACTTTCTTATATTTTTTGCATACTCTTATGAAGTATGGTTTTCTATTTCATCAGAAGTAGATATGGTGAAACCTTGCAGAACATTAGAAAATAGTGGATAGCTAATAAAAATTGAGAATAGAGGATTCTACCCTAAATCAAAGATCATGTAAAAATGGGCAAAAAACAAGGGTACAAGAATTGACATCCTTGCTATGTACCAATTTAATCAAAGGGTGTTTGGATACAAAGATCATCATACTACGCACTTGGCCACTAGGATCATGATTTTCCTCCTATCTTTCTACATCCAAGACTAATCATAGAATGTGCTAAATGTTATAGCCCTAGAGACATAAAAATCAATGATTTAGATAAAAATATTCTTGTAGGTTTTTCTCTAGCATCTATAAGTGAAGAATTCGGGGTTCCTTCACCCATAAGGCTGATGAAAAAAGACAAGAGTAGGCATTGAGATTCTATATCACTAGAATTCAATTTTGCGAGGAAAACATTAAGATAAAATGGTTGAAAATGAATATGTCACATCATTCCAAGATTCCCAAGGAGATGGTATTGCTTGACTTGTATCAAGGGTATAGTGACATAATCATGATGTTTGATCACATTTTTCGGGTTTCTTATTGCTATAAATTTGAATATCGGATGTCCTACCTCATTGAGAAAGTTCTAGGAGAAGGGGCCAAGATCTATTAGGCTAAACTCATACATGATGCCCTGAATGAACAATTAATTAGTTTGGAGCTCATAATTATTGTTATATGAACTCCTACATCCTCTATATGCTAGTATGAAATATGAAGTATGATGGAATGAGATATAAAAGCCTGATTAGGAGTGGAAACGAATGCCTAATATTTCATGAATGATACACATAGTTGAATTTGTATTCTAGGGATGATTATGTAAGAGTTAATGATGAATTTTCATTTCACATAGATAAAACCTTACAAGAGAGGCCACAAATGAGATTCTAAGTAGGGGAAATGAACTTGGTGGAGGATTATAGAGTCTAGTTCATTCAATATCCCACTTTTTCATACAACCAACTTAAGTGATTTTCTTTTGATCTATTCATGCTTGTGAGGTACCCAATGAATATGATGGTCTTGTTACAGATTATTTATCAACTCACTATTTATTATAAGATTCAGGAAATAATATTTTGGGATAGTGTTTTCAAATTTCTATTAGAGAAAAAAATTTGAGATATGCCCATTTCTAAAGGTAGTAGAGAGATCATAGATGAGTTCTACTTCTTTCATTTTCAACATTATAAAAAAAAATGATCTTATTTCATTACCTACAACAAGATCAAATGAGTAGCTAGATTATAATACCAACATAAATATTATCTCAAGGATTTTTGGGACAATATTATAGAGAAGGACAATTAAATAGAAGATGCATTCAAGACTATCATTAAACAAAGTTAGAGCATAACATACTTCAAGTTCTTGATTAGATGGACAAGGACTCATATAGTGTACAAAAATGTTTCAAGTTAGAGTGTGTAATTTATCCATGCGAATGAAAACCCACTATTGAATCTCATGTTGGAATATATAGATTAGTGCATTGAACATAAACATAGTACACTTGTTGGGCCAACAAATGGATTCACATATTGATTAATTGGACATCAACCACTTAGGCTTGAATGACCTAGTAAAAAAGTTAGCTCAATAAATGCAACCATCATCCAAGAGCCTCAATAGAAAATATAAGTCTATAATTTCACCCTCTTCACCAGCTCACACTCCTAGTGTATAAGACACATAAACCTTTTCGAGATAGGAAGTGGCAACAAGAATAATGAGATTTGAGTTAGAAGAAAATTTGACAAGGCTAGTACATGATAGATTCAGAATAAATGCCTATGGAGGAAAGTTTCATTGCTATATTGGAGCAAGAAATCATGGAAACTGAGGTTGATCTAGAAGAGGAAGAGATTCCTATAGAAACAACATAGATTTTGAATATAGAAAGTGGTAGGTCTGGAAGCAATAGTGGGTATTTGAAGAGGTGAAAAGGAGATAAACATTCAAGTATGTCCGAAGAAACAATAGTTGGTAATCTTTGGAGATTAAAGTATACCTTTTCTTGAATGGATGGCTGCAGATGATAAGACAAAGGATTAGACCAAAAGAAATGATTAATAAAAAGAAAAAAAGGATTTAAGAAAAAAAAAAAGAGAAATCAAGGCCTTGTTTTGATTCATAAACAACTTGCCTCACCTAGTGAGAGATGAACATTTGTCCTTTGCTTCTTGGATAGGCGTTTCAATGAAACAATAGATTATATTAATAGGATAAAGTGAACTACTCAAGTTATGAAATTTTGGGTCAAAACAACTTCGGAATAATTCTTCAAGAATATAAGAAATTTGGTATAGGTGCATAGTAGGGCATTAGCTATACTCTGCATAATCTAGTACATTGAAGAATCATGGGAAGATGAGCATATTTATTTTAAGTTTCCTTCATCTTTAGCATTTGTTTTTGGAAATCTGAGCTATGCTGAGATCTACATGCTTAATTGGTCCATTGCATAAATAAGGCATTAAATCTCAAACTTAGTTTTTTTAGAATGAAAAATTTAAAGTTGTAAGTTATCAAAGAGTCCATTTAAGTATTTTTGGTTATTTTTTAGAGAAATTTCTTGAGGTGGATGATTTTTTTCTCAAGTGTAAAGAAATGATCTTTGAAAAAACTGATTTTGTTCTCAAGTGTAAAGAATCATGCTATTTATGAGGAATATGTGCGATAGAATATAAAAAGATACATGTTATTGTAGCGACTTGATTTTTTTCTTATAAAGCTGGATAGATCCATCAATCTTTTGTGATAAGACTTGCAACTGCTGTTGGAGACCGGAATTTTGTTATGAATGATACAACTTGACCAAAAATGTGATTACAACCAGTTGCTAATTTCATTAGCGGAGAACTTCCCACTTTCCTCTTAAGCATTAGACTCTACTTTTGGTAGCTATAAATAGATTTCTTTAATAGAATTATGATTTACAAAATGATGTTACCCCACTTCTAAAGCCGCTATATTTCTAAATTCTTAAAAAGCTCTTCATATTGCAATAAGTCGTCCTTTCTACGGTCGAATATTTGTTGTTGCAGATGCAACCATTGGAATCTTATCGCAGACTTCAAAATCCCCATAAAGAAACCAGGAGAAATGTTCCGGACGGAGTTACTTTTGGAGTGAGTTGTGACAATTTTAGGGTTAATACATGAATATTTCTATTATTAGCCCTATTTTTCTAGTTTTGATAATGCTTTCATTCAGTTTTTTGATATATGGAAACAATTATATTTTTTTCAGTTTGAACTGAACGTTTTGACTGATCTTCAATA
The DNA here is from genome assembly GCA_028749045.1 of Cupressus sempervirens. Taxonomy (NCBI): domain Eukaryota; kingdom Viridiplantae; phylum Streptophyta; class Pinopsida; order Cupressales; family Cupressaceae; genus Cupressus; species Cupressus sempervirens. The sequence goes on from CM053786.1 coordinate 11,630,274, forward strand.
TTATAGTTTTAGGTATTAATATATATGTTCTATTTTCTTTAAAAATTATAATAATTCAAATCAATTCAATGTTGTTTACACTTGAATTACAAGAATCACAATGGAAGTGGTCAACTTTTAAGACAATAGGCTTTTTATTGTAGCACATAATGGCCTAAAAATTGTCAAATACCTGAAATGTGTTTGACGCTCACACCAGAAAAAAAATACTCTAACATTGTTTTATCAAGATTTTGAAATTTAGTTACTGACCCCACTTATTTTTATCTATGCCATTTTGTGGGGCGTTAGTTAAAACCATATCTTATGTACATGAGTTGGATGGATGACAAAGTGGACACTAATTCCTTCAAGAAATGGTTACGAAAGTTGAATTAAAAGAAGGAGAACAAGCTCCAGAGGAGGCGAGAGGATGGAATTTGAGTTTTTCTTGTTGTTGGTTGAAAGCAGTTTGGGGGGAAGGGGGTATGAAGCAGAGATGGGAAAACAACTCAAAAATTATTGTAACACAAATTCCATCCGGAGGCATTGTATCCAAATGATATTGTTGAATCCACCGTGTTTCATATAGAATGCCTAACTTTGAATCTTTAAATGACTTTAAATTTACTAAATTCAAGCCGTTGAACACATCAATATTTTAAAAACTGTGCCTTGCTGAATAGTTTGGATGCCTTAAGGAAATGCTTTGTGCGTTCCATTTGATTATTTTTTTGTTCTGTGATGTAGAGATGGAAACTTTTCTTGGATAGATAAATTAATCATCAATAATTACTTATTCGGGAATTAAGAAACTTTCTACAGTTTAGCATGCGTGTGTAACTAAATACTTATAGTGAATGGACTATAGGTGATACCTCTCAAATGTGATCAATGAGTTTCGAAGGTTCTATATTTGATCATTCATAGATTAAATTAGGTTACTCAACACAAAAATGTGTAGTAATCAATTACTATAAAGGCATTGTCAGAAACGAAGCCCTTTCCGACCAAATGTTTAGAATGAAAGCCTTTTCAAATAGTGATAGCATTAAAAAAACTCCATAAATTCAAGTATCAAACAACAAAAATTAATTGTGAGAGAGGAAGCCCTAGAATCAAAGCAACACAATGGCTTGAACAAGAGATTTTATTTGTAAGTGACAAAAATCAAGAGGTTTTAATTTCTTAAAATGAAGGCATTGAGACATAATACAACTGTGAGAATAGAGTTCTAATCATATGAATTGGGAACAATATGCAACAACAAATCTGTTATTTTAAAGAATAGAAAATTCTCCTTTAGATAGAAAGATGACACAATCTACAAAATGAAAGAAATAAGACAGCCAGACATGATGGATGGGCAGAGGACAAAAAAAAAGAAAGACATAGAACAATACAATGTGCTGCTGCACAATAAACTATATTATATTTCATTTTTCCATAATCTCAAATGAGTACATACTGCTTTTTATAAGAAAGCATACAATATTCTAGAGAAATATACTATTAGCCAAGAAGAAAAAACATCTACAAACTTTCGAAAAAATATTACAGCCAACTCAACCTTTGGAACAAACCCTAAACCTAAACTTAATAATCTAGAAGTATAGTTTAAAATGAGAGATCTAGAACTCTTGATGAGAAGAAAACAATAAATAAAGTAGTTGGAGTAGGTAAGGGAAGGGAAGATTAAATGGATAGCTAGAAGCCTACATCACCAACACTCCCCCTTAATCTTCACTGCCAAGATCTAGAACTCTCGATGAGAAGATAACAATAAATAAAGTAGTTGGAGTAGGTAAGGGCAAGGAAGATTAAACAGATAGCTAGAAGCCTACATCACCAACACTCCCCTTAATCTTCACTGCCACGTATGTCTGTAATACCAATACTTTCTCAAAGATGTTCAAAGACATTCTTTGCAAGAGGCTTTGTGAAAATGTCTACCAGTTGTTCTTTGGACCTGCAAAACTTAAGACATATTTCACCATTGTTCACTAATTCATGAATATAATGATATCCTATATCTATATGTTTACTACGTTGATGAAAGACATGGTTTTTTTATAAAGAAATTGTAGAATTATTTTCAAAATATAATCTTGTAGGTTCTTCTTGTAGATGCTTCAAACCTAAAAGTACTCTTCTCATCCACATTGCTTGATAGGTTTCTGATGTTGCTACAACATATTCTACTTCAGCTAATGATAATGTCACAATTGGTTGCTTCTTTGATGCTCAAGAAATAGCTTTTGATCCTAGGTGAAAGATATGTCCTATAGTGCTTCTTTTATCATCAAAGCTACCTACCCAGTCACTATCTGTATAGCCAATCAGCTTGTAATGATCTGAATGTGCATATAAGATCCCAAAGTTTTTTGTTCTAGCTATATACCTCAAAATCATCTTTCTAGCTTTACAATGAGTTTCTTTTGGTTTGTCCATGAATCTAGAAATGAGACTAACTCCATGCATTATATTTGGTCTTGTAGATATCAAATATAAAAGGTTGCCAACTAATCTTTTGAATAAAGTTGTGTCTACATTAGGACTTTCATCATTCTTGCTAAGTTTTATACCCAATGCAACTGCTGTAGGGGTTGAGTTCACATTTGTCATTTTAAATCTTTTGAACAAATTAGTAGCATACTTACTTTGACAAATAAAAATGCCTTGATCATTTTGATTTACTTGTATCCCAAGAAAATACCTCATAAGTCCTAGATTAGTCATATCAAATTCATTTTTCATAGTTAACTTAAAATTATTAATTGACATATTACCAGTGAATATCAAATCATCTACATATAAGAAAACTATCAATATTTCTCCTTTTTTTTTCACTTTGACATACAAAGTTGGTTCATAGCCACACTTACTAAAACCATTATTCACAAAATAAGAGTCTATTATGTTGTACCAAGCTCTAGGAGCTTGGTTCAAGCCATATAGATCCTTCTTTAGCTTTTATACCTTATCTTCTTCTCTCAAAATTTCATATCCCAGTGGTTGTTTTATATACACTTCTTCTTCTAAAATGCCATTCAAGAATGTTGATTTCATGTCTATTTGATAAACATTCCAATTATTTTGGGCTGCAATGGATAAAATCATTCTAATAGTGTCTAATCTTTTAGGAAGTGTTAGTGGTGAAAAATTATCCATACAATAAGATAAATTGTCTAGGAAAATTGTGAAATTATTTTATTTAATTTCCTTCGATTCTTAACCTTTATTTTTTTATTATTTTCTATGAAATCTTTTAGGAAGTGTTAGTAGTAAAAAAATATCCATACAATAAGAGAAATTTTCTAGGAAAATTGTGACTTGGAGGGTTGTGGCTCATGCTAATGTTATTTTCTATAACTATTTTGATCATCCTTTAACTCAAGACAATCTCATTAGAAATAGACACAAAAACCTTTTCTAAATGACAAATTGGCTATGATGTGGAGTCCTCTACTTGGTATGCTAAAAATTAGTAGGAAGGGAACTTCTTGGGAAACACAAGTCCTATTTGTAGTGGCAGAGTTTAGAAATAGCTTCTAGGTATTTAAATTTTTTTATATAAAGCTCATGATATGAATAATCGGATGGATGTTATTTTTGTTTTGTATGGTATGGAAAAAGCCTATTCTATTGGGTGAGGCAAGCTCATTCTTGAAAAGCTAGTGGTTCATTTAACTTGACAACACTCAAAGGTTCTTAGTTGGCATCTAGTTTTGTTACTTTTACCAGGACCCCTCCAGAGTCGAATGGGGTAAGAAGTGTCTAGAAAAATGTGCTTTTTATCAAATGTGGAACTGAAATATGCTAGATAGTGGTCAATTACTCCGTACTTTGTCTCAATGGTTAATTCACTTCATTGATCTTGGTAAGGTTGCTTAGGTTGTTGATGCCCGTGCTTTGTGTTTATTCTTTCTTGAATAAATTTTAATGCCTCTTTTATTTTAAATTGAGATTATTATCCTCAATAACAATAAATTTTATCATTTATATGATGAATGCAATCATGATTTTTCTTTTAATTTTTATGAATTTAATAATTCTTGAACAATACTTATTTTGTTTCACATACAGTGTTGAGAAACATAGGCCAACTGAGGTACTAGTGCATTCTCCATAAATTTAGAAACATATGCTAACTGAACCACTGGTGCATTCTCCATAAATTTATGTCATTTATTTTTAAAAGTAACAGATGCTTTGCATTTTTATTTAATTAATTAATTTGGATTTGGTTGTTTACATTTTTAGATGAATCAACAAAGGAAAAGGAAAAGCATGAGAGAAACTGAAGTGCTGAAGAACAAGAGTGGAAGGTATTATCTGATATTATTTGAAATAGATTTCAAATGAGTTTGTTTGTTTAATTCAGACTTTTTTTTTTCTTTACATAATCAAATACATCTTTACATATCAATTGTTAGATGCTCAATTCAAATGCAAAAAAAGGTTTGGGCACTCTCCTTTTGGTATTATTATGTGCCTTAAAAATTGTTATAGCTATTGAGAAAACTATTTGTTTAAGATTAAGTTACAATCACCTACTTAACATCATCTATCATAATCAAAACTATCTCATGACATTCACTTACAATATTCTGAACACACAAAACAGTGATATACACATAAATGAGAAAGGAATTTAAATGAAAATATGTGAGAAAAAATATTTTTCCCAACTTTTTATTTTAGGAATTCCTCCGCACTATTGTGTTGGGTTTTCAAATTTCTTCTCAAGGCTTTAGACACAGAAATGCAATGATCTCATCATTAAGATCTGCAATGGGCTTTGAACTTGGTGCCTTTACAAATTGATTGTAATTTGTTATTCTCCTTTACTGCAACCATGGTAGATGTACTCCGTTTCTATTTTTCCTTGTATTTGATTTCGCATACATTGCATAGTGACTATTTATCATCTCAAAACAAAAAACAAGTGTGAAGTGTTAATCTGCAAAGAATTGTATAATTCTAACTAAGGATAATACTATGGTATTGCTTTAAATAAACCATACTCTAAAAAGAAAGGTTTGTAACTATGATGGTTTAATCCATACTTATACTCAAATTTATACTCAGCCAGTTATAAATTTATTTGGGTCCTTATTTAAGCAAAACCATCCTAATATTCAAGCAAAACCATCATAATGTTTAAGCAAAACCATTTTGATATCTCTGTAACTTGAATCTATCTTTAAAAAGAAGAGTAATATAAAATCTACCTTGGTGTCCATAGGACCGCTCCTCCATAAAGGTTTAGTAGTGGTGTGGCATGTAGAATGCCATCTTATCACTTCATTTGAAGTAATATTGCTCATCGAGCTCCCATTATCATTCTTCACAAGGTTAATGTGACTTGCCTTTTTGGGTTTGTCAGGCACTAGTTTAGATACCAAACCTTCTTTATTGTTTGTATGTGTCTGAATGTCCTCTTGTGAAACCCTGTACATTAATCCAAATATTGTAGTTGATGTGGTAGGAGCGTAAGTTGTAAGTCTCCAACAAGTTGATGATGATGGTATGTTGTATAAGCTGCCAAAGAGAACAAATGACAATTCTAAATCAGAACACTTTATCTATAATAAAAGAAACAAACTCTAAATGATAAGGAGGTGATAAAAAGCCATTCTATTTAGGTTCTAATACTAGTGAATCATTAAATTTACAAAGCATTTTTTGTCTGACTCTCAGTAAAGATTTATGAGTGAAATGATGGTAGTACCTTGGGTGGAAAAAGTGTAGACTTCATCACTTCAATTACTTCTTCCATGCTATTTTTCTTGAACATGTCCATGCAACATTGTTCATCTAGAGTTGGCAAAGGGTGGGGCATGCCCAGAGAAAGTGTACAATCCACATTAGGGAAAAAACAAACAAAAGTATTGTACAAGGGGCTCTTCAAACTCTTCATGATATTTCTAATAAGGTCCTGCTCCTTCAGATCCTCTGCTGGATCAGCACTCAATAAATTACTGCTATTACTATGACCCAGACTCTTAGTAATCCCATCAACACTCCCACATGCACTTCCATTGAAAGAATAAAAATTGCAATTGTATTTTCTTTTTCTCATCACAGGTGAGCAGCAGACTTGCAGTTCGATCTTTGTCTTCTCCTTGTCCAAGAAATCCTTATTATTGAGATCCATAAACCCTAAACCCTAAACTTAGTTCACAAAACCAGTCTAAAACTCTAAACCCCAAACCCAACTCTGCACGAAAGATGGCATCTCTAGGAAGTCATGAAGCATACACAAAACATTCTTTGATAGCCCAACAAACTACTTCAACTAAAGGGTGTCTGAAACTATTGTCTACGATTCAAACCTAATGTTCACATTAGCTATCTAAAACAAGGAAGCAACAAGAATTATGACATGCAACATAAAAGGAAATGGCTATGAATGCAAAAGCTAGAAAGATGACACGGACATACACATACTGTAACTTGACAACTTACTAGACACACATTTGAGAATGGTGTTAAATGATATTCTCAATGTATTGTATCACATATAGAGGGAAGGATTGAGAAACAAGACACAAATAGGTTTGGTTAGTCCAAGAGCGGACTCTTATAAGAAAAATTGTTGAAAAGCCCACCTAAAAATAGCTCTGTTGCTAAGGTTCTCCATAACCATGCCGCAGAGGAAAGAGCACCTTAAAATAGCCCCGCCATAGTCATATGCATCATGAGCTTCCTTCTAGTTTGATTTACCTCATTTCACTGCCTGCCACCTTGACTGAATGCCAAATTGTAACATAGTAAACAAGACTTTATTTGTGGGGAATTTTTCTTGTCTATGTTTTCACCAATGTTAGAGATAATAACAAGTATGGCATTGACTAGTCTGTTAAATATTTTTAGAGATATAGTTAGGTGGCACGCAGTGAAGGAAACTTCCATAAAACATAAATGTCAGGTTCGAAGGGGCTACACCTTGGTTTTGGAGGACCATGCCATAGATCTATTCTGTCTTGGTTTTGTTTTGATTTCCCCAAACATCACAAATTTTTTGGTAATCAACGAAACAACACAAATTTACAGTGCTAGCTTGGAGAGCTTCCTTTGGGTTCCCCATGGTGATAGTATAATAATATTATGATAGTAATACATATAAGTTTGGTAATTAATACAATATTCAAAACATATTTTTTTAATGAATAGTCCTTTTCAATTAATAAAATTTACTAAGATTACAATTCACAAAAAAGGGGCCGGGGGATACAGGATCACCCCACGAATGAGTTCAAACGGCTGAAGCCGGAGTAAACAACATGGCCGTAGCCAGAAACTATAAACTATTCATCAAAAAAAAAAATTTAAACAACCTCAAGCTGCCAAGGTAGTACAAATAGAGGGAGGAGGATCATCTTTATCAGGAAATCCTCACGCATCAGTGGGATTATGAGGCAAACTGGGAACAGTCTAGCCATTAGCAGGATCTATAGGATCTGGGGTAGTCATAGTCTCCACATCCTTCTTGTCTGGCCGTAGAGGAGGAATTGCCAAGGCCAGCCGAGGAAACTTGCTAGAGCACGCCTATCTAGGGGGAGGAGCCAGAGACCGGCCAGAAGCCTGCCCAAGGGAGGGAGCCGAGGACCAGCCATAACCACCACGCAGTGGGGAAGCAGAGCAGCACCTCCAACTTCCATGACCACCACTGGGAGAGCGGTGGTGGGGACCCTGGAAGCGTGATGTGTGTGAATGGCAGCCAGAGGATTGGCATCGAGAACGGCGACAGCGAGATGAGGAGGCATCAGCCGAGGCATCCGAAGGCACTCTGGCAATGGTGCAAGGAGCATTGCCCCAATGATTTAACAATTCTTGTAAGTGTGCAACCTCCAGGGAAACTTTATTAGCTTGCACCTATATCTCTATAATGACATTGATACAAATGCATGCCTTAGTGTACATTGCAATGTTACCATCCAAAAAACTGTGAGTGAATAAAACTGCATTCCTATCTTTCCATAGAGAAAACAAAATTTCTATCTTGAAAGTATGCCAAATCTAGGAGAACTTCTAAGGAAATCTGGGGGAATCACCCAACAGGATCATGTGACATGAAAAAGGTTCAGGACTAAAAGGCTTGAAAAAATCATGAATCTAGTGCCAATAATTTTGAGCACGCTTGCAAAACCAAAAAAATATGCAAAAAGGACTTAGGTTGGCCACAGGAGGGTTATCTAGGATCAGGAACCCCAATGTGCTTGAGCCAAGGCCCCAAGGGAAGACCTTGGAAGGCAAGGCACCAAGCAAGTGATCCATGGGATAAAAATTACTGAAAAGTAAAATGTCCCTAATGCTCCAAGAATCAACATCATTACAAAGTGTTCACAATTTCAACTCCAACATAACTTGAACAAGCAAAATTGGAGTTCAAGTGCAAAAATTATGACTGGTCAAAATTTGGTCAAACTAGGACTAGAGGTCATAAAAGGGTGAAAAAGTAATCATCTCAAAGTATTTGACAATGGATTCCAAATGAAAGAGCTCATCAAAAGTTTTCCAATGGCGTTCGTTTCATCAAGAATGGAGATCAGATACAAAAGTTATTATGGTTTCAAATTCTAGTAAAAGTATGGATTTTGATGATGTCAGCATGACATCACAAAATTATAAAGAGAGGGAAAACATTCAAATTAAAATTAAAATAGCTATTTAATTCGAATTAAAGGAATGAGATAATGGGAGTTGAACTCCTAACCATTGGCCTCCTAAAATTAAGGCCAACCAATGGGCTATTTATGGTATATAGAATATTAAGGGAAGAGTTGTTATCTATCCATAACAAATCTGCCCAATCTTATCTAAATAAGGGTATTTGTTGAAAACTAACCCTTAATTTTGGTGTGAGATCATAACAAAATAATGGTAAAAGGGGTAAATTCGAAATATGTAACCAAAATGGGGGATTATGTTGGTTAATTGTTTTAGCCCATTTTTGGCTAAATTTGATGTATAAAATGGGGGTAATAGGCTTTAGAAAGGCATCCAGATGATGAGAAGGAGATTATGATCTTGGAGACTTGATGATTATTCCTGCACATTGGAGAGTAATGCTGCAATTGTGCTTGAAGGGAAGATCTTGAACACTTGTAATTGATTTTGGAGCAAATCAGATCGGTCACCCTATTGGAGCTGGACCCGAAGACGTAGTCCTTCTCGGATGAACTCTGTTATCAATCGTGTTTTTTCTTATGTCTCTCTACTCTCTTTCTTTTAGTCGTTACCTTTTTATGCTTTGTTCATTTAAGCATTTAAGTTGTGTTAGTTTTCTAATTAACGCTTTGAAATTTTACTTTATGTAATAATGTTATGAATTCCTTTGTAATAGTGCTAGATCCTAATTAGATCAGAAAGTGAGCAATCTTAGGTTCTATAATGGCACTCCAAATGGTGTTGAACCATTTTCTCGATTGAGAAAGCAAAGAATGCAAATGCCACCGTTGATTAAGCATGTCCACCATCAGAAAGTGGGACAAAAGCCATCTGTATCCCATATTGGGCTTATAATTGGTAAATGGAGTGGCAGGAAACCACTTCCAATCATACCACCAAGGACGAACAGACTGAATCCCCACTTTATGAAGTAAGTGCACAGGGATAGAAGACAACAAAAGGTCATAAGTCTAATGATCGGCACAAACAAGGCGGTATTGAACTTGCATATCCTCCCATGACCTAAAATTCATGGTGATTCTTGAAAAATGTCCTTGGTAGTGTGGATGCCATGTTAAAAGAAATGCAAAGCACTGGCACCTTGACTCTTGGCAAGAGGAGTACCCCAGAAGGCAAACAGGGGAGACCACCAAATGTTTTGTTGATTTAAGGACAACCCATTGCGAAACTCATTACCAGCCCAACGAAGCCAAGGTTTAATAGCTTCCCAGGCTTTCCAGATGCTCTTTATAACAAAAGAGCCCTGTATGACAACTGGTTCATGCATAGTGAGAAGGGTCTTAAAACCAATCCCCTTCCACGCCGGTCTGTTAGCAGGGAAGCTTGAAGAGATGCAATGCCTAACAAGAATTTTCTAGGCTTCATCTCCAAAAATAGCTCTGATAATCCATTTAGCATAGAGGGAAAGGCCCTGCTTTCGAGTGGAAAGCAAGCCGATACCCCTAGATTCCCTTGGGAGACAACAAAAAGCCCAAGCAACTCTCTGAAAACCATCATGGTCAGTACTAGAGGCCCAAAGAAAATCTTTGAGCAAATGTTCTAATTTGAGATAGGAAGCTTTAGAGGGAGCCCAACAAGAAGAATAATACACATGGATGGTAGCCAAAATCTTAGAAAAAATTTGGAATTTACCAGTAAGAGAAAGCAGCTTAGTGATCCAATAATCAAGCTTTTTGCTAATCTTTGTAAGCACAACATTCCAAAGTTCCACAGGGGAAGCCTGGAAAGAAAATTGAATGCCAAGAAATCAGAAGATGTCTCCATGAGTAACCCATTTCCATTGGAATTGGCTCAGCCAAGCTGGAGCTAGCAAAAAAGACTATTGATAGCAGAGCGTTTTATGCCATTGAATGGTAGAGCCAGAGGCTTGACAAAAGGTGTCCAAACAATTTAAAGCATTTTTGATGTTTTCTTCATCTTCAAGAAGGGTAAGAAAAGAATCATTAGCAAAATGACCATTGACTAACTGGGAGGAAGAATCAGGCAAGGAAATGCCACGGACTAGTCCTAAAGACATAGAGTGAGAAAGTAAATAACCAAAACCTTCAACAACAAGGACATAAAGCACTGGAGCTAGCAGACAACCTTGTCTGATGCAATGAAAAAGTCCAAAAGCTTCAGATTTTGAATTATTGATGGTGATGCAAGCATTAGCATCACCAAAGAGCATCTCCACGGACTGAAGGAAATTGGGACCAAAACCCAGAGCCTGAAGCATAGCCAAAATGAAAGGCCATTCAATGCGATCATAGGCTTTAGCAAAATCTATCTTTAAAAAGATAGCCTGCTACTTGGACTTACGAGCCCATTCCATACCTTCCCAGGAAACAATGATGGTTTCAATAATATACCTGGATTTGATGAAGCTAGTTTGTTTAGGCCACACAATTAGAGGAAGCATACGGTAGATTTTGAGAGAGAGTGCCTTAGCAATGATCTTATAAGACACATTTAGAAGGGTGATAGGCCTCCAGTTGTAGATGTCCTCAGGATCACTAGGTTTAGGTATGAATTTAATATTGCCTTTATTTATGATTGCTACTAAGATTTTAGAATGGTATGCTTCAAGATATACTTTGTGCAGATCAGGACCAATTTGCTCCCAAAGATGTTTGTAAAATTCATAGGGAAATCCAACACACCCAGGAAATTTATCATTTGCCATGCAGTAAACTGCCTCTTTAAGGTCTCAGAGGGAAAGAAGTTGCTCACAGAAAGCATGTTGCTCAACCGCGAGGCAATTTGGAGTAACAGTAATACACTTTCTGAGAGCCTCCTCCTAAGAAACCGAATGGCCCTGCGAAGCAAAAACATTCTCATAGTGAAGAACAACAGCTTGTAGGATGTCAGGTAGACTAGAAACAACATCAGTTCCCTATTTTATCTTTTAATCCCAACATTGGTAGGACGGGCTTGGAGAGCTTGGAAGAACTCCTTCGAGGCTTTGTCGCCAACCTCCAACCAGTGGAGATAGGCTTTGATTTGAGCTCCTCGGGCAACATAGTTATCAATAATTTTTTTTTTATGGCAAAGCTTGGTAAGCTGAATTTGAAGATCCACATCAAAGGGGTTGAAGGTGAGCGCTTTAGAGGCTTTTTTGAGGGTAAGGGTGTTGGCTTCATAAGACCATTTTTTGAAAATTGCCAGCTGACGCCCGTAGATGCTAAAAAATTGAGCTGTTCTGGTAATGGCGTGATTCCACCATTGAATCTAACCTAGATGGGAATGTGGACGTGGTTCCAAATTCTAGACATGTTGTATGTGGGAGATGGTGGAAGCATGCAATAACACAGACGTGTTGAGGAAGAATTGAGACTTGGCCACTTTGGGGACAACTGTTTGCCACAAAATGCCAAAATAAATGGGATAGTGGTCTAACAACATCACATCTGTTAGGGGAATGATAGGTAGATCACGATTTTCAGAAAAGGAAAAAACAGATTGCGCCGAGATCATAGCACAATCAAGACATTTCAATATGCAGTCAGGACCGACTCAAAAATTGGACCAAGTGTGCCAGGCCCCACTATCATGACGACAGCTAGCATTGGGATTAAAATGGACCAATTTATGATGCATGTAAAACTAGGCTTCTCTTTCCCCAGCTATCCAATGGAAAGGTAGAATGCCATCTTTTTCAGAGGCCACTTCAACCATATTGAAGTCGCCACACAGGACCCAAGTAGCTGGCAGAAAGTTGTCAGCAAGCCAAACCCACATTTGTGCCCTTTCCACAGCATCATTGGAGGCATAAACATTAATGACTCCAAAATAATGATTGTTAATGGAAAGCAAAAGCCAAATAATATGGTGTGTGGGGTCAGAACTGTGTGAGATAATAGCAAAATGAAGGTGAGGTGATAGGAGAGTAACTACACCACCTCAGCCAGCTTCATGCTGAGAAGAAAACATGACGCTATCCTGCAAAATGATGTGACATGCAACAGAAAGCATGAAACCAAAAATCTTAACTTCTTGCGAGCAAAGAAAATCTAAATTCCCAAGTCTATGACGGGTATCCCAGACATAGAACTTTTTGGGGAGGTCTGTAAGACCTCGAACATTCCAAGAGAGGAAGTTCATGAGAACTCTTCCATATCATCCTCGTCCTCCAGAGAGGAGTAACTATTCTACAAAAAGGTAGAAACCAGGTCGAAGTCAGACAGGAAATCCTCTGGACTTACAGCCTGCCATTTTACCCCTGATATCTCCGCACATCCAGGAGGACTACGAGAATGCCTTGTTGCTGGTGGTACTATGGAAGAGACTACAAGAGGAGAACGAGCCCTAGCCAAGGATGAGGCCCTGGCGGCCACCTTAATCCCCTGCGAACTAGCAGGGTTTGAAACTTGCAAAACCGAAACAAGTGCAATGGAAGCCACTGGCATCTCCATGGGAGCAGGCACTGACACTTCGGTAGAAGCAGGAGGAATCGTGATAACTGCCGCATAAGATGGCTTGGAGGCCAAAGGATTCAAGGAAGGCTTGCCTTTGCGCCTGATAGTAACCCATATATCTGAAATATATTCATGGCACATTCAAGGAGTTTTCTGCTCCCACACCATTGTATCCGAGAATAGGAGCTTATTTTCATTGAAGACTAAATATTTACTGCATAATAAATAAGTAGATGACCGGGATACCCAAAAATAGATGGAGAATATTAATCGCATAAGTATACAATTTTATTTTGCATTAATTATTTGTCTGCTCGCTCCTCATGTTGCTAACGCTCAACATCTATTATCCCTCCTTATCATTAGGAAATATCATAATGGATATTGATAGAGTAATGTTGAATAATGACCAAATAATCAACATTTAAATAATTTAGCAAAATTTTCAAATTATAGGCACAGAGAAAACAAAATATGTATCATTATTATAATTATTAACATACATAATTTCTTATATAATTAGAGAAATAAAAGTTTAGAATGTAATGGTGCGATCACTTTGTGTTGGCGTAGCAAGCAACTATATTCCCGATGAGATCCCTCTCCTCCATCAGTACATGCTTTTGGTGTGATGGAAAAATCTACGTGGTATTAGAATGTAGGTCACTGGTTCGAGTCCCTCAAGCCCTTTGACCTTTCATCAGCATAGGCTTGGATTATCAACATGGTATGTAGTGGGTGCAAATCCCACACGATAACTGGTTGTATCTGGCTCCATCATGTTGGGGGGTGTTGGTGTAGCGACTATATCCCCAATGAGATCCCTCTCCACCATCAGTACATGCTTTTGGTGTGATGGCAAAATCTACACATGTCTACCTTACTTTCATTTAAATCTTCATTGCAATATCAGTATCAGTTTGCATGATCTTCCACTACTACCATGCCATCCAACTGGCCACCTCCTTTTAAATTTCCTCACTAATATTTTCTAATTTTAAAGCTCCATTGAATTTTCTTCATTAAAGTACTTTTTCTGCCAACACCACCATCTACACTCTGTCTTCCTTACTTTCATTTAAATCTTCACTGCAATGTTAGCTTGCATGATCTTCTACTACTACCATGCCCTCCAACTGGCCACCTCCTTTTAAATTTCCCCACTAATATTTTCAGTCTAATTTTCAAGCTCCATTGAATTTTCTTCATTAAAGTACTTTTGCAGCCAACACCACCATCTTTAGAGATCAACTTCAACCTTTGATTTACAAACAACACACTCCATTCTACCAAGATCTTCTTTCTAGTAAGAAAAAGAGGGATCAATGAATGGATCAACTAGTTTTCAACACCACCTTCCCCTAGTTTCTAATAATATAGTAGTCTTTAGGTAGCAAATTTCTATTATTATGGTTGATATTTCTCAAAACATGCTTTATTTAAATATCGTAAATAACAGCTCCAAATAAAAAATTTATGTATAGGATTGGTCAGTTTGTTTAATTTTCTTTTATCTAATTGTGTTGTCAAATACATAGCTTGCATATCTATTTTAACTTTAAGTATGTAATTAGACTTCAGAAACTCTTTTCTCATAACCACCTTGACCACATGAATTTTAAGACCTTGGTTTATTAGAAATATCAAGCCTCTTTGTAGTCATCTTCCCTAAGAAAGCCATCTCACATTTCTTGTAGAATAGTTAGAAAGATATGTCTACTATTTCCTATATCTAATTATAACCAATCTCAAATAAGAATAAGATACTTTTATTCCACTAAAGAGTCATAAAAAAATTACAAATTAACTTGCCATGTTATGCACATAAATACTTGCATATTCATAATTGATATCTAGGGACTATACTCACTTCATCTCTATCAAGATGTAAAACTGACAAAAGCATGATTTTGAACCATAATTAGCCTACTACCACATTGAGTAGTAAGCTTTGGTTATACTACCACTAGACTGGCCAAAGAATTCTCCAACTCATTCTGCCCACAACTACCATCAGCAATCTTAAACTCTTCAATATTGTCAATTGCTTTGCATATGGGTGAAATTGGTGTTAGACTAGTGGTCAATGTTTGATATATTCAAATGAAAACATATTATTTGAATCTCTAATCTACTAATTATACCTATCAAGGCTACTAGGAGGTTTACATCATTATTCAAAGTAACTCATAATAATTCATTCTTCATGGATATAACCTTTCCATTATGATCTCATAAAACACAAATTGACCAACTCAACCACAACTTTTCCTTCAATATTGAATAAAAGTTAACCTTAACCCATCCTTCCTATAGATCCATTCATTTTTTCACACAAAGATGAGAGCTTGATAGTTTTATAAAGTTTGGAATGAATTATTGTAAATAATTGAAATGTACTAACTAGTAGGTAGAGACGCATTTACATTGATTACAATGATTAATTATTATGGAGAATAGGAATGCAAAATATGGATAATAGGAACGCAAACTAGCTAAAAGAATAACAATCAGTTTGTAAAAGTAACATGTTCGGCCCGCTTCTATCAATTATTAGGTTAAGGTCACTGTACCTCTACAGTATTTAAAAGCTAATTGTAACTCCCAACTCAATTAGTGTATAGCAATATTATTCGTATATTGCCATTTTTTCTGAGCTCTCTCGCTCTCCGTTTGGAATCCTTATAAATTCCTACAGTTGTTTTGATAGGATAATGATATTAAAAAGTCTAGATTTTGTAAATTAGTCCCCAATCATAATGTTCTCATATTTCTATGTGAATTAATTCATTTCATACAAACTCTGTGCAGCCTTCTTATCTTATGCTTGTTAAAACGTTCTATTATAATAAGATTTCACACATTTAAATTAATTCATTTCTTACAAACTCTGTGCAGCCTTCTTATCTTATGCTTGTTAAAACATTCTATTATAATAAGATTTCACACATTTATTTCTAATGCGGTGGGTTTTGTTCTGGTTTCATATATGAGGCCATAGCTCATTTATACGTTTCAGAGAATGCCATAGCTACCCCTAGTTGTCATAGTTTTTTACTAAATTTACTGTCACTTTTTTAATTAGAAATATTTCACTAAATAATTTCAAATTTAAATATTTTATTAATATGACTTAATAATATATAAATTAGACATCATAAAAATGTAAATTCAGAAAATAAGTATATATGAATAAAATAAGAAAAGCCTCTGTATCCTTCCTACTGCCATTCTCCTTGGTCGTGTTTTGAGGAGCAAAAATAAAACTTTAGGCTCTAATAAAAGAAAAATGTTGGAGAGTGATGTTACTCGAATGAATACGAGGGATAAGGAGGATGCCACCTCAGCTGGAAGATAGGGTTTCCAAGGACTTGTGGGAAGACAAACGTAATGCAATGGAGAGATGGGAAGATTGTGAAGATTCTTCCATTATTTTAAAAAACACGTTACTCGACGGCCAAAATGAGGAAAGCTTGTAAGGAAAAGCTGTAAGTATAGGGCACAAGAACAAGGAGAATGACAACAGGAAGGAGAGCCCCGTTATCAACATTGTCAAACATTCTGTTTCTAATCTTGAGAAAATGTAACGTGTGGAAGAAATTAAGGGGTTGGGGGAATGCTAACCCTAATTTGCTTTGAAGCCTAGGAACATTTCCACTAAAATTAAGGAGAAAGCTTAAATCTGTTGGTAAATAGATTTGTCACTGTAAAAATGGTCCAACAGAGTGTATGTGGCAAATCGTAGACCCTTCATATAATTTTGAGGTTTTTCAAATAAAAGTGAAATAAAACTTTAAAAGATGAGAAAAAGCTCATGATGATGAATGCACCACGACTTCACAACTTTCTCGAATTAACATAAACTGGCTAATTAAAACAATCAAGATCTATGCTTGAAGGCTACTATTAGCAAAATGCTGATCCAAAGATTTATAAACATCCGCACAATACAATACCATGAGAATGCTCACTGCAAAGAGAATCAACATTTCTAACTATTTAAATTTGGAAGGAGAGAACTCAAAATATATTTCATTTTTATTTCTTTACACCGCCATTATCCAGCTTAGAAATTGGTAAAACATTTAAAAATGAAACTTAGTGAATTGTGATGTTGGGTAATTATCTCGTTTGCTTCATTTGTAACTTGAAATTAATGACTCACATTGTCTTCCATAGACTTTCATTTGATGCATCTCTTCAAATAAACCATTTTTCATGATTAAATATAGCTTTTAAATCTATCAAATCTTGTCTGTCTTGTTGGTGATGTAGGCTTCCAACTGTCCGTTTAATCTTCCCTCCCCTTACCTACTCAAACTTTATTTATTGTTGTCTTCTCATCGAGAGTTCTAGACCTCTCATTTTAAACTATACTTCTAAATTATTAGGTTCAGGTTTAGGGTTTGTTCCAAAGGTTGAGTTGTCTGTAATATTTTTCTAGAAGTTTGTAGATGTTTTATCTTCTCGGCTAATAGTAGATTATAGGGGAATGAAATATAATATAGTTTATTGTGCAGTAGCACATCGTATTGTTTTGTGTCTTTGTTATTTTTTTTTGTCTCTGCCATCCATCAAAATGGTATCAGAGCTGTAAAAAATTTGGGTATTATTTTTATAGGCAGATGTCATTGTGGGTGAAGGGAAAATGAGAGCAAAAATATCTAAGGAAGAGATCATAGTTGCTATGTGAGGAAGGAAGAGAAAGAGTTTGTACTATTTACAAGTCAAAAAGTTTTACTATTAAATCATGGCAGGAACCAGTGGAAGTATTTCACAGCCACAAATTCCTACTTTTAATGGAAAAAATTATGATTATTGGAGCATCAAAATGAAAACACATTTTCTTTCTCAAGATGTTTGGGATTTAGTTGAAAGTGGGTTCCCTGAACCAGCAGACCAGTAGGCATATCAAGCTCTTTCACAAGCTGAAAAAGATTTATTAAAGGAAAATAGGAAAAAGGATGCGAAGGCATTGTTCTTTATTCAATAGGCAGTGGAGGAAGCAATATTTCCAAAGGTAGTTTCTGTCGAAAGCTCAAAGCAAGCATGGGACAACTTGCAATCAACATACTAGGGCACAGGAAAGGTAAAAACTTCAAAGTTACAAAATCTTAGAAGAGATTTTGAAAATTGACAAATGAAAGATTCAAATTCAATAGACTCATTCTTCACTCAAACAATGGGGATAGTAAATCAAATTAGATCATATGGAGAAACCCTTGGGGATCAACAAGTTGTAGAGAAAATACTTAGAAGTCTACAGAATAAGTTTGATTCAAGAGTTGCAGCCATTGAAGAATCTAAGGATCTCTCCTTGCTATCAATAGATGAGTTAATGGGTTCTCTCTTATCACATGAACAAAGGTTGAATCATCTGGAAACTTCATCATTGGAGAATGCCTTCAAGACTCAACTTTCATTTGGAAGAACAAGAGGAAGATCAGATTACAGTAGAGGCAGGGGACATTTTACACCAAGAGGAGGAAGAGAAATTCCATAGTTTGAGAGTAGAAGGCTAGCATCAAGCTCACAAACCATCAACAAGAGGAAGGGGGAGCAACCATCATCAAGGAGAAAGGTATGACAAATCTAACATCCAATGTCATTATTGTAATAAATTTGGGCATTTTGCATCTGAGTGTAGAAAAGGATAATATGACATGAATAGGTAGAAGGCACATTTTACAAATAAAAGTCAGCACAACACTAGTGAGCAAAACACCATCTTGATAACATGCAATGTTGCACAAGAAAGTTCTAAAGAAGTATAGTTCTTAGATAGTGGTTGTAGTAACCATATGTGTGGTTCTAAGGAGATATTCTCAACAATAGATGAATCAGTAAAATCAAAGGTTAAGTTGGGGAATGATCAACAAATCTCAGTCATGGGAAAAGGGTCAATTAGCATAAGAACTAAGAAAGGTGAAGAAAAAGAAATTCTTGATGTATATTATGTTCCTAGATTGCAACACAATCTCATAAGCATGGGAAACTAGTACAAAAGAGATATATAATACATTTTGAAAATGATGAATGTTTGATTCTAGATAAAAGACCAAGCAATAGGCTGATTGCAAAAGTTGAAATGACTCAAAATAGAATGTTCCCACTTAAAATCCAAAGTGAATTATTCTTAGAGCCAAATGAATTGCAAAAAGTAGGTGAATCTGCATTCAAAGCTTTACACAAAAATAAATCTTGGCTATGGCATTTAAGGTTTGGTCATTTAAACTTTAAAGGGTTACAACTCTTATATAAGAAACAAATTGTCTATGGGTTGTCATCAATAGAGCCACTTAAGACAACATTTGAGAGTTGTATTTTGGCAAAGCAACATAGAGAAAAAATTTTAGTTGGAAAGTCTTATGGAGAAAAATATCTATTTGAGATAGTCCATTCAAATCTTTGTGAGCCAATGCAAACACCTTCCTTAAGCGGAAAACTTTATTTCTTGACATTTATTGATGATTTCAGCAGAAAAGTTTGGGTTTATTTTGTGAAGTATAAATCAGATGTATTTGCTGTTTTTAAAGAATTCAAGGCAAAAGTTGAGAAAGAAAGTGGATACTCTATTAAAACATTAAGAACCAATCAAGGTGGAGAATACATATCAAATGATTTTCTAAAATTTTGCAAAGAAAATGGCACATGGAAACAATTTATAGCAAGGTACACTCCACAACAAAATGGAGTAGAAAAAAGAAAAAATAGAACAATTACGGAGATAACAAGGAGTATGTTAAAGGAAAAACACTTGCCAAATGAGTATTGGACTGAAGCAGTTGCATGTTCAGCATACATATTAAATAGATGTCCAACAAAAGTAGTAATAAATAAAACACAAGAAGAAGCTTGGAGCAAAAGGAAGCACAATATAGAACATTTGAGAATATTTGGTTGTGTGGCATACTCATTGGTACCTTAAGAAGTGAGACAAAAAATGGATGATAGAAGAGAGAAGTGAATATTTGTGGGATATAGTGAAAAATTTAAGGCATATAGCCTATACAATATCATCACAAAGAAGTTAATAATAAGTCATGATGTTGAGTTTTTAGAAGAAGAAGCATGGGATGGTAGCTTGGATAAGTCAACTACAATTTTAGCTAGTGTTCCACAAGAAATGAAGAAAATGAAACTCAAGATGTGCATTCTACAACACAAACAAATGTTCCTAAAACACTGACAAGGGCACCTACCACTCAAAACACTACTACTCCAGCAAGTAGTAATAGTAGTGAATTATCTAATCCAACACTTGCTGCATCTAATGTAATCAATATGAGATTTCTATAATACTATTTTTTTCATGTTTATTGGATGAAGCAAAGAATTTTTGCAATGAATAAATAGAAACTTCTCTCATTGAAACTACTTCATTCATAGTTAGCTATGCTTACAAATTAGAAACTTTTCTTATCTATTGGTTTCATTTTATAATTTAAAAAAAACCATTTTATTTATTTATTTTCTTGGTTTAATAACTCACTAGTATCTGTATTGAATTAAATGACAATTCTTTTACTGGGTGAAATATGAGTTATAGATTTAAAAATAAATAAAATTAAAAAAAAAGAAATAAAAGGGTGTTGGCCCATGATACAATTGTACAAGAAGCTTAAAGGGATGTCAATATACACCATTAAGAGCACAAAAACAATGCATTAATCATACATTAATAGTAAATAGTGATAAAGGATATGAAAATAAACACTCAGATTTGTAGTGGCAATGATCATGTTGGGATAGGGCCCCACAAAATATGCATGATTTAACCAAATATAAAAACAAAGGACTAGAGTGAGGCCTTTAAAACTACAACCAATAACATGATCCTAGTAAGAAAGGAAACTCAAAGAGAGAGGAATTCTCATCACCATAACACCAAGAAATAAAATCAACTAAAAAATAGTTTGTCCCTCTTTCTTTGTAAAAAGAAAATCTCTAGAAATGAGTAAGCCACCAACTCTGGCTAACATTGTGAAATATCCTACAGCCCAATGTAGACTCCCTTTCCACCTTAATTGAAAAAGGGTCAACCTCAACAGGAACAATGATGAGAAAGGTTGAAAGAACAAGGCTGACATTGTTACACCTCTTTCCCTCTATAGGAGATTGCTCCACCTTCAAAGAAGCTATGAAATTAGAAAAATAGGAAAAGACCCAAGCTAACCTCATGGGTAACAACACTCTTCTCAAAACCAAAGTGGGGTTCAAATATCCTAATCTAATAAGTTGTGGAATCATACCATCTCCACTAGATGAATCTACTAGCGATTAAACCCATAGCCCAAACAAAGTTGTAGCTCTTCAAAAAATTGAATAGCCAACACCACTTTTTCGTTCAGTGGGGTATGGTCTATAATAAGTCAAAACTCCACAAAGGAGACCTAAAAACAAATAAATCCTCAAAATAAAGGGCTTTCATCAATCTCTTACTAAGGGAACCTCATCTAACATCTACATAAGAAGAGGAAACCTCCAAGTACTAGCTAGGACATAATCAAAAGTTGCAAGAGAAGTAAGAATAGAGACAACAAAACCTAGAAGCTTCATAAAGAACAACATAACCTCTCAAACCAAATCTATTCGACTCTCAACATTTCTGAAACCAAAAAAATCTTTGTGCATATCTCCCTCCCAATGCTAGATCCAACCAAGGAAGGATACCCCAAAATAGATCTGAGACAATCCCTCCTCAAAATGAGTGTGTAGCTAGAGAAAAGAAGTATCCCTAGAAAAGAGCACACATAAGAAACCACCAAAACAAACAATGTAGATATAGCAGCACTGAAAGAAATCTCCAAAGAGATCCAAACTAACCCTTCCTCAAAAGGAGAATACAGTTACAGATAAGGGGATGTGTTCAGCTTCCCACTAAGAGTCATAGTAGCATTAGCAATTCATATTGCTGTGTATTGGATGCAAATAGGCTTTTGGTTTTTTTAAATTATCTCATACCAACTAATTATGGCGTAAAAAATAATAAGTATTTTATTTTAGAAATTAAGATACATTTGTTGACTAAAAATTTCTTTTATTGAATATCATGTAAGATGATCCTATTAATCTTATAGATTATAAAAGTTTATTTCCTCCAAAATTAATGATAAAATATTAAAAGGGTGCTTTTAGAAACAAATATCAAGAGCTTTTTACCTCAAACTGGAGTTTGTACCGCACACTTTCATTCATTTGTGTGATGTCTAAAATTATAAGTAGCACGAAATCTAATATTGTCCAATTCATTAAAATAGTAAAATGATGTTTTTATAAACAAAGAGCAAGAGCTTTTTCCCTCAAACTGGAGTTTGTATAGCTAAGTTTCATTCATTTGTGTGATGTCAGAAATTGTAAGTAGCACGAAATCTAATATTGTCCAATTCATACCACACTAAAATAGAATGCAAAACTACTCCAAATGGAGTTTGATTAGTGCAATCAGCGATAAGGGCGCCAACACATGATATATACTCCTAGGGCGGCTATTCTTTATTGCTATAATTTGGTAATGAAATGCTAAAAAATGTATTTGTTCTAATAAAAGTAAGTAAAGTATGACGGGAAAGATGCAAAGGCATTAAGTCTTATTGAAGCAGCAATGACAGAGACAGTATTCCCAAAAATTGCAGTAGAAAATTGTGCAAAGGAAGTTTGTGATATCCTTGAGACAAAATTCAAGGGAACTGATAAATTCCATACTATAAAGCTACAAAATATAAGGATGGAGTTTGAGAACCTTCAGATGTATGAAAATGAATTAGTTGCATATTTCAGTTCAAGGATCTCTAATGTGATTAATCAATTGAAATCAAATGGAGAAGACTATCAAGAGCAGAGGATAGTGGAAAAGATATTGAGGAGCTTACCTCATAAATATGACAATTTGGTCATGACCATAGAAGAGGCAAAAGACCTCACTGTTTTGACAATGGATGAATTGATGGGTACTCTTCAAACCCATGAGCATAGGATCAACAGATCTGCATCTTCTTCTTCCCAAGAGCAAGCATTCAAGGCTCAATCAAATCTAAGAGGAAGGGAAGAGGAAGAAATGGCTCAGGTAGAAACTCCAAAGTCAAAGGCCGAGGTAGTAGAGGACAAAGAAATGTCGCAGTAGAAAGCTCAGGAAGAGCAGATGGAGCAAGTAGCTCACAAAATACTTCAAGAGGAGGTAAGAAAAACTATAACTCAAATAAAATTAATGTAGAATGCTACTACTATCATAAATATGGACATTATGCAAGTGAATAGTGGAAGAAGCAAAATGATCAGTCAGGACAAGCAAATGTGGCTGATGTGAAAATGGGAAGTGGAAACAATGCCACTACTTTCATCATGTGTAATGTTGGTGAAGAAGGAAGCCTTGAAGTTTGGTACCTTGATAGTGGATGTAGCAACCACATGAGTGGTAATGAAACTTTGTTTTCATTTATTGAGAAGAGTTTCAAATCTAAGATTAAAATGGGTAACAACGGAACCTTACCAGTTGTGGGCCAAGGATCTATTATGGTCCGCACCAAGAAAGGTCAGAAGGAAGAAATACAAAATGTGTATTTTACCCTTGGTATGAAGCACAATTTGATGAGCATTGTTCAGCTCATTCAAAATGGATACAAAGTGTTGATGGAGAATGACACGTGTGTCATTCATGAAAAGGATGAGAGCAAGAACTTACTTGCAGCAATTCAAATGATAAAGAATAGAATGTTTCCCTTGAAGATAGAGACATGTTTCTCATCTCAAGTTGGTGCTACACCTCACACACAATTAGCTCTAAGGAGTGTGATTGAAGACTCCTCATGACTATGGCACCTCAGGTATGGTCATCTAGGCTATGCTGGTTTAAATTTGTTGTCAAATAAAATAATGGTAGAAGGTTTGCCACATATAAAAAATTCATGTGACAAGTGTGAGGCTTATATTTTGGGTAAGCAACATAGGCTTCCCTTTAATTCTAGAAATTCTAGGAGGGCTAGATATCCATTAGAGTTAGTGCATCCTTACCTATTTGATCCTATGAAAGTTACTTCCATTAGGGGGAGTACTTATTTTATGACATTCATAGATGATTTCAGTCGTAGGACATGGGTGTATTTTTTAAAGAATAAATCTGAAGCATTTGATAAATTTGTAAAATTTAAAGTCCAAGCTGAAAGAGAATGTGGACATTATATGAAATTCATAAGATCAAATAGAGGAGGGGAGAATACCTCCAATTCTTTTGTAAACTTTTGCAGGAAAGAGCTCACAGCCGGCTATCTACCATAGTAGAATGAAGTGGCTGAAAGAAAGAATAGGACCATTGTTGAAATGATAAGGAGCATGATAAAAGAGAAAGGTCTCCCAACTAAATTTTGGGGAGAGGCTATGGAAACAAAAATTTACCTAATTAATAGGTTTCCTACAAAGGCAGTCCGTGATAGAATTCCAATGGAAGCATGGTCATGAGGAAGATGGATAGTTGAACACTTAAGGGTGTTTGGATGTGTAGCATATGCTCATGTGCCCAAAGAGAAAAGGAAAAAATTGGATGATAAAGGTGTGAAGTGCATCTTCACAAGGTACAACTCAAAATCAAAGACATATAGATTGAATACCCCATTGAACAACAAGATGACTCTCTCAAGAGATGTAGAATTTCTTGAAAATCAGTCTTGGTATGGACTGATTGATGAGTCACCAAGCACTTCTAGTAAAGTGCCAATAATGAGTGAAAAGGATGCTGATGAATAGCAAGAAGGAGCAGATAGAAGAAAAGGAAATCAGTCTCAGTCATTGTCGAGCTCCTCTAGGCATGACCGAGTGTCAGTGCTAAGTAATAGTGAAGACCAAGCTGGTCGGCAAAGTAGTAGTAGTGAAGATTCTAATCCCACACTCTCCTCCTTGTTACCAAAAAAGACCAAGAGTCTTAGGGTGATATACCAAGATGAAAGGTATGAAGATTATGATGAGAGTGTTAATTTTGTATTATTTTCTCATAGTGATCCAATATATTTTGAAGAAGCTATTAAGGAGAAAAAATGGTGTAAGGCCATGGATGAGGAAATAGATGCTATAGAAAGAAATGAGACATGAGAGCTAACTAAATTTCATCCCAAGAAGCAAGTGATTGGAGTGAAATGGGTCTACAACATCAAATGCAATGTTGAAGGCAAGATTGATAGGCATAAGGCAAGGTTGGTAGTCAAGGGCTACAAACAGTAGTATGATAGAGATTATGATGAGACATATGCTCCAGTTGCAAGAATGGAAATTGTGCGTGTTGTCATAGAAATTGCAGCTCAGCACAAGTGGAAGGTATTTCAAATGGATGTGAAGTCCACCTTCTTAAATGGTGTATTGAAAGAAGAAGTATATGTGGAGCAGCCAGCTAGTTATGAAGTTGCAGGTGAAGAACACAAAGTATATAGATTGAAGAGAGCTCTTTATGGGCTCAAGCAAGCTCCAAGGGCATGGTACAATAGGATTGACTCATATTTGATGAGCAATTGCTTTAGCAAAAGCACTGGTGAGCCAACTCTCTACATCAAGGCATCGAATGGAAATGTGTTGATTGTTTTCTTGTATGTAGATAATTTAATTTTTACTGGTAATGATGAGGCTCTAATTGGTGAGTTCAAAGAGGCCATGAAAAATAAATTTGAGATGAAAGACCTAGGTCTCTTGAAATACTTTCTAGGCATAGAATTAAAACAAATGCATAATGGCATCTTCATCTCTCAAGAAAAATATGCCTGGCAGATCTTGGAGAGATTTAAAATGTAGAATAGTAAGGTAGCCACCACACCAATAGCAGTAGGTCTGAAGTTGAGCAAAGAAGACAATACCAAAAGAGTGGATGAATTGATCTCTTGGTACATTGAATTGGTATCTGCATTCTTTCATAATCACACGACATAAGTAGATTTTAATGACTACGTTCTACGATTTAAAATGTTTTATTTGGACCATTGGAAATGAACTATATCGAAAAATGATTTATTTAATTTGATATGAAGCATTGGAAATAAAATGAATTTTTTTATATATTTGATTATCTATGAATGTAATATATGGATTTTGAATTTTTATATAAATATATATTCTTAAATATTTAGTTTAGTTTTGGAAAGTTGCACTAATAATTAATTTTCTTTTAAATTAAAAAATTATTACTAAAAATCAATCAGAAAATATCATAAACTATGTATCAATTCATATTATTTAATAATCTATTTGTAGTTATAGAGCAAAAAGTATTATAGTATTTCATAACAAGGAAAAAGAATATATGGTGACATGATTAAAAGTATTCTATTTTTTCATATTGCTATTAGAAGATCTAAAATTTATTAAGAAAAATATTTATAAATTGATGATAGTTGATGGATACCTATACAAATGTTATTAATAGTATTGAAAATTAATAGTGGATAGATCATTTGATTTCTATTTCGATGTGGTCAAATCTTTTAAAATAAGTAAATCATGATCAAAATTTTACATTAGTTATACATATAATTGTATAAGTTTATTCTAAATCATAATGTAAGAGTAAAGATTGTACATCTCATAGTTTTCCGTTTTATTTAATATGTGTATGTGTATGTGTATGTCTATATGCATACACACATATACACATACACACACACACACATACATGTATATAGCTGAGATAAAAAAAGAGATATTTTATGCACATGATATAGAATTAATGAAGGAAGAACAAGAGATATAGAAATAGAAGGGGAGAGCATTTTTTAAAAATAGGTAAATTTAGAGAGATGACTAGTGCAATAGTGAGGAAGTGGACACAAGAATAGATGGGAGGTGGAAAGAGATAGCTAGAGGGAGAATGAGATAAGAGGGGGAAGAATGGGAGAGAGATATAGTAGTAGGAGGGAGACATCAAAACATATGAAGAGGGAGAGATGTAAATATATAGGGATAGAAAAATAGATACATAGTAGGAAGAGAGATAAATAGATAAGGATATTGGGTATAGAATGATATCCATAGAAAAAGATAAAGGGGGAAGTGGGAGGTGGATAAGAACACATAAGTAGAGATGGAAATATATAGTAGGAGAAATGGAGAGAGATATAGACTGGATACTAGAGATATTGAGATATAATAAATAGAGAGGGGAATGTATAAAGAGAGGTAAATAGGAAGAGAGGAAAAGAAAAGGGAGAAGTTTAGTTGTATATGATAGGTGACATATATATAGTAGATTAACATTGAACATTAACAAAATTAAAAAAGAGAGCGAAGTAGATTAGATATATATAGAGGGAGAGGGGAGATAGAGAGAATGGGATGGAATGGGCAAGAGACATGATTACAAATGAGAGAGAGAGAGAGAGAGAGCGTGTGTGTTTAAAAATGAGGTAACTATAGAGAGATATTTAAAGGTATAGAGAGAAAGTGCTCCTAGAAAATATAGAGAGCTGTGGGAAATACTGAGGTATAGAAATATATGTATAACAAGAGATAATGGGAAACATGAGAGGGAGATAAGAAGAGATAGTACTTTACAAACAAGTATTAAACCAAAAAAAACCTTGACATTAATAAAAAGGGTTCAATTAATAAACAATCGTTAAATTTGAATATATTATTTTATTTTAACCTTTAAATTGATTACACATCATGAAACTATGAATAAACTAAACTAAAACCTAATTATAATAAAATAAAATTATAATTGTTACCCTAAGAGATATTGATATATATATATATATATATATATATATATATATATATATATATATATATATATATATATATATAATGTGAATGACAAAGGGAAAAGAGAGATGTAATAAGAAGTAAAAAGATATAATCAAATACAATTATAATGCCTTAAAAAAAAAAAGCTTTAACCTAATAAAATATTAAACTTATCCATAAGGTTAAATAAATAAAAAGAATCACATTGAACATTAAAAAACTTAAAAAGAATATATATAGAGGGGATATAGGTAAAGTGTAAAGATGTAGATAGAGTAGCGAAGGTAGATAAAGCGATAAATAGACATAGTATATGTGTATATATGAGTGTGAGGTAGAGAAGTGGGTGATATAGAGAGATAGGATAGATAAGGAGAGAAATATAGAAAAAAATAATGAGAATGAAGTACAAAAAAAATATAAATATATATGAAATGATTTGTAGAGATAAATAATGCATAAGTGGAGAGGAACATAGAATGTGAATATATTTGGATGATAAAGAGAAATAATTAGAGAGATAAAGAAGATGTGATGAATTAAATATAGAGAGAGGTGTGGAGACATAAAGATATAAAGGTTGACGGAGAAGAAAAAGGAAATTGAGAAATATAGATAATTAGATAATGTGATACAAACATAAAATTATATGGAGGTATTGTTTGAAATCTAATTGAAAAGCTCATTTTTGTTGAAGATAAAAGTAGGAGATTGTTGTGAAAGATTGTTTTCAATCATTGTTTTTCCATTGATGTCAAACCTGCTATTTGTAGGGATGATATTTTCTTGTCAGATTCATGCACTATCACTTAGTTGATTGATGAAGAGGATTTGATCAACAAGATGTAACAAGAGTACTTAAGTGAAAGGTTGAGTTATGATGTTGCAATGAAGTGCAAGGATCAGTTAACACAATGGTTAAATAATTTATTGATGACATACTCAAAGATATAGAGGTTGGTCACACTTAGATAAATTGGAGAAAGAAGTTGTAACAAGGTTGACTACAAAGCTTTAACTAAGATCATTAGTGGGTACTGAGAAAGTTAGTTGAAGCTGAGCAAATTCTTAGTATAAGCTGAGTAATAGATATTTGTAGTGTGTGCCAAGTGATCTTCATGTGCCAAGTAAAGATCAGGTGCCAAGCATTAGAAAAATTTTAGTATGTGCCAAGTGATCTTCAGGTGTCGAGCATCAGGAAAAATATAGTTGATGCCGAGTAACATAGTATGTGCCAAGCACTAGTATTTCAATAGTGTCGAGCTACTGCATTATTTCAAATAAAAAAGATTCATCAAATCCAAGTTGACTTAGTGGTTACATTAAATTTTGTGGACAAGTTGGAGGATGATGAGTTGTTGACATAGAATCCTTTGTAAACCATTTTTGGGCGAATTCTAATGAATTATTCAAGAAGTTTCTAGAAGAAATAGAATATGGGCTAGATGCAATGAATCCTACCTAATCCATGTGAATTGAAATTGAGAAAAAGATGAATTGAGCGAGAAAAGGAACTCCAAGACTTCTATTTAAGATGTCATAAACCAAGAAGAAGAGAGCTACTAATATTGTTGCTATAGAAGTGCCAAAATCTTCGAAGTGATTGAAAGGATGTCAAGAAGGAGACATCTAGGAGAAGGAAGAGAACATAGACTCTACTTCTAAGAGTGGTCATGAAGATATGATTGCACTAGTATATTGAATATGGAGACACAAAGAGACAAAGCTTGAAAGATAAGGCAAGCAGTTAAGAGTTGTAGAGATAGAAGGCCAGGCAAGTGTATGAGCTGAGAAGTGATTTGAGATCTATAAGATAAGTTGTATGTTATAATTAGGTCAAGCTTTTCTAATACTTTGTAGCAATTGTATTAAATCTAAAAATCCTATGGACTTAGGTTGGCCTAACAATTTGTAAATCCTTTAACAGGGTGGCATTCGAAGTGAATGTTCTAAAGTCCTTAACAGGTTGGTTAAATACTCTAATGAGGTTGCATTTAATAGTTTGTGTTGTAAGCTTTTGATAGGGTAGGCATTTCATAGGGTATCACTTCAGAAGGGTGAGAAATGAGTAGCATGTTACTGGTGGTTTTTCTCAAATTGGGTTTCCATGTAAATCATTGTGTTATGTGTTGATTTACTGTGTGTTATACTTGCATGTTGATTTACAATTGCTTGCTAATTAGACAAGTTAAAGTTTGGAAGAATGGATGATTGAATTAGCTCATTGTATTTGGAGAAAAGTTTGAATAGGGCATGTAGACCTTGAATAATTGATTCATGCCCCCCCCCCCCCCCCCCCCCAACTCTTAGTTATTCTAAAGCAATTAGAACAATTGGTATCAAAGCTTTCTGTTGATTTAGTTTCAAGGTACTAGAAGCAGGAAGATCAAGATGTCCAAGAGAGAAGTTCCCAATCTTAACAAAGACAATTTTGCTGCATGGCAGAGTTTGATGAAATTGCACCTTAGATCAATATGCAACCATGCACAAACCTAAATTGGAACAAAGCATGTAACTCCAGTAGGACCCCTTACTGCACATGATTTAAAGAAAAAGAAGGAGCATAAACCAACAATGTTGGAGATTGCCTCTACACTTAGCTATGCCAAATATGATGATGTCAAAGACTACGAAACTACATTTAAGAGGTGATAAAAATGTCTAGAGAGCAAAGAGAGAAAGCCTAAGAGGGAAGTTTGATGACATGAAGATGGAGGAGGGTGACTATGTTGCCCAATACGCTGCAAGAATAAAAGAAATGGTGAGTGCAATAAGAAGTCTAGGTGGTCAACTAGAAGAAGAAATATCCATCAACATATACTTGAGAACTCTGCTCCCTATCTATGCTATAAGATTTTCAACCATTCAAGAGCTGAGGTGTGTACAAGGAAACACACTAACTTGTGAAGGAATAGTTGGAAGACTTATTGCATTTGAGCTATCCAATTTTGATAATTACAGACCTGAGCACCTTGAATCTGCTTTCAAGGCCAAAACGACAATAAAAGGTACTAAGGAGGACACATCAATTAAAAGAAGAAGAAAAGGAAAAAAATGTATCCAATGATAGCAACACAGACGAGAAAGATGTGGAATAGTTAGAAGCACTACTGACTAGGAGATTCCATAAAGGTAAAGGAAAATTCAAAGGTAAGCTTCCTATCATATGTTTCAATTGTAATGAAGTAGGTCATATAGTTGCAAGATGTCCACAGAAGAAAAACTTTAAATAAGGAAGCAAGTTCAGGAACAAAAGAGAAGATGATAACAAAGATTAGCAGGAGAAAGGCAAGAGCTGCTACATTGTTGAAGAAGATTTTGATGAAAATGATGATGAAGTAGTCTATGTAGCCATGAAGGATGAATTAGGAAAAGATGAAGATGAAGCCACAACATTGGTTACCTATGTGAACAAGAATGAAAAGTGGATCATAGACAGTGGATGCTCACATCACATGACAAGAGATAAAAGTAAGTTCATTACCTTTACTCAATACGATGGAAATAACATTAGATTTGGTAATGATGCCTCATGTCAAATCAAAGGAAAAGGATCTATCAAACTTATAGAGAAAATTTCATGTGATAATGCATACTATGTTGAAGGATTGAACTACAACTTGTTGAGTGTATCTCAGTTAGGCAATGTAGATTGCAAAGTGGAATTTGGAAACAAAACTACCAAGATTTATGAGACTGATGGAAATATAATAGGAAAAGGCGAAAAAACTAGGAGTAATTTGTTTCACCTAGATATGGAAGAATGAACATGTCTTGTTGTTAGACTTGATGATGTGTAGTTGTGGCATAAAAGGTTGTGCCATGTTAATTTTGATAATCTGATCAGCATTAGCAGAAAGAAAAAAGTCACAGGATTGCCCAATTTAAAGAAAATTGAAAACACAATGTGTTAAAAATGTCAACTAGGGAAGATGACTAAATCTAGTTTCAAAAGCAAAGCATACACTTCCAATGAAGTTCTAGAGTTAGTTCATACAGATTTATGTGGCCCAATAAAAGTACAAAGCTACCTAGTAGACATATACATAATGCTATTTGTAGATGATTATTCTAAAATGATGATTGCTATATTTTTAAAACAAAAATCTAATGCATTTCAAATGTTCAAATGGTATTTGGCTAGAGCTGAGAAGGAAACAAGAAAGATCCTAAAATGCCTAAGGTCAATTAGAGGAGGTGAGTTCACATCAAGAGAATTTGAAGTATTCTATGATGACAAAGGTATCAAAAGGAAAACATTAGCACCAAGAACTCCACCACAAAATGGTATTACTGAAAAGAGAAATAGGTCAGTGATTGACTGTGCTAGAACCTTGACGATGGAGAAAAATGTTACACTTAAGTACTGGAGAGAAGCTATAAGTATTGCAGTGTACACATTGAATAGAGTTCAAAGCAAGAAAGGTACAAATGCAACACCCTTTGAATTATGGTATGGTCATTCACCTAATGTTAAACATTTTAAAGTGTTTGGTTGTAAATTCTATGTTCTAAAAGACACTAGAAATGACAAGTTTGATGCAAAAAGTGATGAAGGTATATTTCTTGGATACTCCACTAGAAATAAGGCATATAAGTGTTTGAATACTAACACTAACAAAGTTGTGGAGAGTGAAAATATAAATTTTGATGAGCATGCAAAATTTTAGATTGATGAGTCAAGGCAAATAGAGGATTATAGATCCTTTGTATACTTCTATGAAGGAATGACAGTTGAAGACAATGTTACACATCAAGTTGAGAATCAACAAAGAAATTTAGTATCTGTCGAGTCTCAACCAATGAATGCCAAGTTGCATTCAGAAGCCAAGGTATAGAATATGGAACATGCACACTCTAATTCTAAAAATAGTATACATGAAAGGAATGATGAATTACCTAATGAAGAAGAATGGAATGACTCTAAAGCTGAAGGATCAAATGTGGAAAGAAGGACTAAACCCATATTAGCTAAGTATGTAAGAAGACATCACCCTATAGATCAAATCATTGGTGATAAGGATGCTAGACCAATGACAAGGAATAGAATTAGTAATGAATCATGTCTACTGAGCAAGGTTGAACCCAAAATAGTCAAAGATGCATTGCAAGATGATGACTAGTATAAGGCCATGAAAGAAGAGATAGATCAGATTGAGAAGAAGAAAACTTGGTCTCTAGTTCCCAGAACAGCTGATAAGAATATGACTGATACCAAATGGGTGTTTAGAAACAAACTTGATGAGAATGGTGAAATAATAAGAAACAAAGTCAGATTAGTTTTCAAAGGCTATGCACATGAAGAAGGATTGGATTAGGGAGAGACATTTACCCCTGTTGCAAGAATAGAAGGAGTAAGAACATTACTTGAATATGCTGCATATAAATGTTTCAAAGTCTACTAGATGGATGTGAAGTCAGCTTTTTTAAATGGTATACTGGAGGAGGAAGTATATATAGAACAACCAAAGTGATTTTTTGATGAGAAGAAAAAGGACATGGTTTGCAAACAACACAAAGCACTTTATGGATTGAAGCAAGCACCTAGAGCATGATATGAAAGGTTGCACAAATATCTTGTGAAGATAGGATTTGAAAGAACAGATGACAACAACAACTTGTACATCAAAGTAGAGGAAGGTAAAGACATTTTGATTTCAGAAATCTTTGTTGATGACATAATATTTGGAGGAAAAGATGTTTTATGCAAATATTTTTCTAATCAAATGAAGCATGAGTTTGAGATGTCAATTTTTGGGGAAATAAAATTCTTTTTTGGATTACAAGTACATCAGTTGAAGCATGGCATATTTGTGACCCAATCTAAATACATCAAGGAAATACTCAAAACATTTGGGCTAGAAGACTCAAAACCAATCAACACACCAATGGCAATAGGTCATAAGCTATCAAAGAATGATGAATCTACTAAAGTAAATTAGACATTGTATCTAGGTCAATGATTGGAAAATTACAATATGTTGTACATAGTAGACTAGACATTGCATTAGCTATTGGAATAGTAGCAAGATTTTTTGCCAATCTAAGAGAAAATCATTTAATGGCAGTAAAGGGAATACACTGATACTTGAAAGGAATTGATAACTTTGGTTTATACTACAAGGGGAATGAGAAGTTTGAACTGAAAGCTTACACTAATGTAGACTTGGGAGGTAACATTGATGATAGAAAAAGAACCAGTGGAGGAGCACTTCTTTTAGGAAAGAGGTTGATCACATAGACAAGCAAAAAGAAAAGCTACAGCTCACAATCTACTGCTGAAACTGAATATGTGGCATCTACTATAAACTGCATTAATATTGTGTGGATCAAACACTTGCTGCAAGGTATGAAGGAAGAGGTAATTGAGCTAGTGACACTTTATTGTGATAATACAAGTGCTATCAATATATCAAAGAACCTATTTATGCATGCTAAAACTAAACACATTGCAATCAAGTATCATTATGTAAGAGAACTAGTGGAAGAAAAACAAGTGAAGATGTAATATGTTAGCTCAAAGGAAAAAATTGTTGATATCTTCACAAAATCACTACCTAAAGATTCTTTTGAGTATCTTAGAGGTAAGTTAGGAGTGATACCCCTAGCTAAGGGTACTTGAACCAAAAAGAAAGTATGCCCTACATCAAATAAGTAGAATGTTGATGATTTTACACATTGATGTAGAGGATGTTTACTTTGGGATCCATACCTAAAGTAATAGAAGTGTTGAAAACTTCAAATCTGTCACAAGCAAGGTGATATAGGAAGAGATTAACTAAATTTGCAAGAGCTACATCTACATATTAAAGAGGGAGAAGTGAACAACTGATCAACAACTATTGAAGATAAATGATCAGAGAAATAGAGGGAAATTTTAGAGGTTGATCAGAACAACAGGAGAGGAATAATATAGAGGGAGAAAGATAAAGATAAATGATACAACATCAAAGAGGGAGAAGTGTAATACGACAATAAGAATAGTATTAGGAGATGTGATGTTACAATTTACTTTTTGGCATTTTTCTTACTATTCTAACCAAGTAAGCTTCTGGTGGAATAGTTTAGTTTGATGGTTGATCAATTTAGTTTGTCATCAATGCCAAGGAGAGAGATTTTTGGAAATTTGATTGAAAAGCTCATTGTTGTTCAAGGTCAAAGGAGGAGATTGTTGTGAAAGATTGTTTTCAATCATTGTTTTGCCATTGATGTCAAACCTACTATTTGTAGGGATGTTATTTTCTTATAAGATTCATGCACTATCACTTAGTTGATTGATGAATAGGATTTGATCAACAAGATGTAACAAGAGCACCTAAGGGAAAGGTTGAGTTATGATTTTGTAATGAAGTGCAGGGATCAGTTAAGACAATGGTTAATAATGTATTGATTCCATACTCAAAGATATAGAGGTTGGTCACACTTAGATAAATTGGAGGAAGAAGTTGTAATAAGGTTGACTGCAAAGCTTTAACTAAGATCATTAGTGGGTGCCAAGAAAGTCAGTTGAAGCTAAGAAAATTCTTAGTAGAAGTCGAGTAACATATATTTCTAGTGTGTGCCGAGTGATATTCAAGTGCTGAGTAAAGATCAGGTGCCAAGCATCATATATTTTTTAGTATGTGTCGAGTGATCTTTAGGTGCCAAGCATCAGGAAAAATTTAGTTGATGTTGAGTAATATAGTATGTGGCAAGCACTAGTATTTCAATAGTGTTGAGCTATTGCATTATTTCAAATAATGAAGATTTGCCAAATCCAACTTGACTTAGTGGTTACATTGGATTTCGTGAACAAGTTGCAGGATAAGGATGATGAGTTGTTGGCACAGAATCCTATGTAGACCATTTTTGGCCAAATTATAATGGATTATATAAGAAGTTTCTAGAGGAAACAAAATATGGGTTGGATGCAATGAATCCTAACTAACCCATGTGAATTTAAATTGAGGAAAAGATGAATTGAGCAGGAAAAGGAACTCCAATATTTCTATTTAAGAACTCATAAACCAAGAAGAAGAGAGTAGCTGATACTGTTGCTCTAGAAGTGCCAAAATCTACGAAGTGATTGAAAGGGTGTCAAGACGGAGACCTAGGAGAAGGAAGAGCATAGAGACTCTCCTTTGAAGAGTGGTTAGGAAGAGATGATTGCACTAATACATTGAGTATGGAGACTCAAGGAGACAATGCTTGAAAGATAAGGCAAGCAATTAAGAGTTGCAGAGATAAAAGGCCAGGCAAGGGTATGAGCTGAGAAGTGATTTGAGATTTGCAAGATAAGTTGTATGTTGTAATTAGGTCAAACTTTTCTAATACTCTCTAGAAATTGTATTAGATATGAAAATCCTATGGACTTAGGTTGGCCTAACAACCATTTGTAAATCCTTTAATAGGGTGGTATTCCGAGTGAATGTTCTAAAGTCCTTTTACCAGGCCCACTTCTAACAGGGTGGTTAAATCCTCTAACAAGGGTGCATTTAACAATTTGTGTTGTAAGCCTTTAATAGGGCAGGCCTTTCATAGGGCATCACTTTAGAAGGGTGAGAATTGAGTAGCACATTACTGGTGGTTTTTCTCGAATTGGGTTTCCACGTAAATCACTGTGTTATGTGTTGATTTCCTATGTTTTATAGTTGCATGTTGATTTACAGTTATTGCTAATTAGACAAGTTAAAGTTTGGAAGAATGAATGATTGAATTAGTTCACTATATTTGGAGAAAAGTTTGAATAGGACATCTGGACCTTGAATAACTGATTCACCCCACCCCCTCATCTCAGTTATTCTAAACCAATTCTAACAGGTATAGAGATAGAAATAGAGATGGAGAAAGAGATAGAAAATAAAACAAGCATAAGTAAATTAGATATATAGAGAGGAGAATATAAAGAGAGTGAGACTAAATGA